>JANTCA010091165.1:0-13345 GCA_024741275.1 Chironex yamaguchii
TAATTATCTTTAAAGAACTCTTATTGTTTAAATTGCGTCATTTGCATGCTAAACACAAAAATGACATAGAAAACTCCTCCCTCAAACCATGGCTGAACTCAGTCATCAAAATCACTGAAGACAAAGTCCTCATTGACCATTACTTTAAAATGTAACAACATAAACGATTCACAGTTTGATTATAATGTTGGTAGACTTTTGACCCTATACCAAGCCTTTCAGTAATCCTTTGTATTTAATACCCACTTTATAACACAGTCATTGTTGTTTAGATGTTTTCGTTTAACCTTGCGGCATCAATGTGCACAAAGTTGGGTTTTTCATTCCACGTTTCGTGGACTGTTTAATATGTACGCACCTTATTAACGTTATGTTGATCTTCACAAATATTGTAAGTATTTAACTGATTGAAAAATAAACGGTCACAGGCATACGCCTGGATCAAATGAAAAAAAAAATGAAAAAAAAATCATCGTGGTGTAGTCCATTTTTTCTGGTACCAAACTAAAACAAAATGATTGCTTCCTGTATGTTACCTGGTGCTGAGCAGAGTCACTCTGAAAGACATTGATGAAGTTCTTTCTTATATATCTGATGCTAAATACTTTATAACTCTTCAGCTTGCCAGTTGCCAGAACATGATTGAGGTTTGTATCCAAGTAATTTCTTCCTCTGTTCACAATACTCCCCTACTTTCTTCTTTTTTCACTTTTCCCAGATTTTACGTTTATTTTCTCTATCACAGTTACCATTCATCTAATGTCTTCTCACTGGTGTTCCATTCAAAGCAAAACAATGATGCAATCGTGGAGGAATTTGCATATTCAAGTCTTTTATTCAAACAACAGTGTCGAGGTTTTAAATTTCATGTTGAGCTCTTCCATTTAAGCAATAGTGTGATGCAGTTAGCAGTTAAAATTTCCAGTTAACATCTTTTACTTTCACATGGATGGGAATCCAGCAAAATGAGGAAAGGTAAGAACGAAAATACAATGAGTAGCCCTTACACTGAGTTGATAATTTCTTAAAATTATTTTCTGACAATGCATTATTTAAAAAGGACGCTTACCGTTCGTACCTGCAGCTAATAAGTAACTTCATTATGGCAATCAGTTTCTCTTTTTTGTAAATTTTATTGCTTTTTTATTTGCCTTACTCTGTTACTTTTTATTAACACCAATAAAATTTCAGAACATAGTATATCCAACTTTTCAGTGGCGTCAATCCTTCGTTCTGAATTAAAATGTGTAGAAAACGGGATATTCTTTGAAATAGTTCTGAATTCTCTAGCTCGCACCCCACCCCAAGCATTTTACTGTGCCTTCCTTCCCCGTTTACTTCTGTTCCACAAATATAAAACCCGCGAGCCTCTGTTCATGTACTACTCCCCTTCTCGTTTAAACGACCTTCCTCTTATATTTGGGTCCAAAGAGTCTGAAATCTATACTTTTCTCAAGCCAATGCTCGAAATTCTCTCCCCGAGCTGAGCATGACCTCAGAATCTGTCCGAATGATGCTACGGATTTTATTTTGACCTGGAATCAAGATAAAATTGTCAACGATAGATCATTATCGCTAATTAAGCGGATTAAAAACGTCACATAACTTCAAACTTTTTTCAACAACTTAGCCTTTACACGATCACTGTCCATCATTGCGATCCAATGTCAAAAAAAACATTTAAGAAAAAACGATCCTGTAAGCCCGCCTTTAGAACCAAAACCTGACATAAAAATACCAAACTTGTAAGAATAGTAGAAAAAGTGTGCAGAGTGAGCAAACACATAAAAGGTACAATTCACCTTAAGTTAGGCACGTTGTCGAATAGAAGCACAAACACTAAAATCTGAAGCAATATGATGAAAAAAATGCAAAGATTATTACGAACCATAGAGCCTAGTTTACACAAAATAATAGCATACAATCTATCTATCTCATATTCGAATCGGGAAAACAAAAACAAACTTATAAACAAGTGTACTGGAGGTTAAATAGCTGCAAAAGCAGGTAGAAGCTTATTTAAAGCTTTATAAACAAATACAAAGATATTTGAATAATTCGTATCTTTAGATAAAGATTAGATTTAAAATGATTGAAATAAAAGTTTAGACGGAGCAGTAAATGATTAGAATTTTATACATCTAAGGACTTTTTTTTGTAGAAGAAATATTGGATTAAGGTAAGAATCATCAGTTGGCCTTATACAATAATACCATAATTAGGAAAAGATGAGAAAATTCCTCCCTTGCCGATGCCATTGAATTTCTGATGAAGCATGGTCATCCAGAAATCACTGGTGCACAAAGAACCTTCCAGTTTACTAAAATCATTTATCATATTTTTGATCACCTTAACTCTCGGAGCTCCTTTGCTAAAAGGCTCGTATTTCTTTGTAACTGCAAGAGATAGAAAACGACGGTGGAAAATTGCATTCACTTATCTTATCAGTGTCTTATCAAGACAGATTTGGGACCCTTCTCATCACTCACAGGAGACAGAGTTCTTGGCTTCATTACTTGCTAAACAAGCATCAGAGGTTAAGTATTGCACATCCTAAGCAGAGTAGTTAACACTTTCAATTATGTCCTAACATACAAGATGTCCCAGTGTCATCTTGAACTGCTAGTTGCATTTATTCGGGGTAAAAAATGGTTGTAAGAACTTGAGCAGAGCACCGTGGTGGGGAGGCCAATTTGAACGGATCAGATAATGTGGATCAGATCGAGGAGACTGACCTTCGAAAATGTGCTAAATATCTGCGAGCATGCAAAGACCGAGTATGGAGCCGATGGACAAAGGAATACCTGAGGTCACTTCAGGAACGGCACAACCAACTCCACAGTGGGAAGAAGTCCAGTCTCAAAATAGGAGATGTTGTCATAATTAAGGGAGATGAGAGGAACAGCAGTCATTGAAAAATCGGAATTATCATGCAGCTGTTTCCTGGCCGAGATGGAGTCGTAAGAGCAGTGAAGTTAAGGGCTGGTAAGTCAACATTGGAACGAGCAATTCAACACCTGTACCCGTTGGAGCTATCCTGTGATCGAGTATCAGAGCAAAATCAAGGAAGATCAGGCAGCTATTGAAAACTTAAACCCAAATGCTCAGGAGTTCAGACCCCGAAGAAATCCAGCAGAAGTAGCCAATATTCTTGCAAGGGACCAGCTAGAAGACGAGGATAGAGCACCCCCTGTTGAGATGTGAACTGTATATGCTACCTTTGGTATCAAATAGGGGGAGAGTGTTGAGAATGTGAGGACATAATAGCTTGCATATGCGAAGCTGTGAATATCAATGTACTTGATTGGTGCCTTGTATGAAGGAACTGCTCGCGGTACTTCAAATGAGGATGGGAGTCGACATTTCCATTTCATCCACCGGTCTTGTAGAAATATTAGTAGAGGTGTATCTCATCCCAGTTTCAAGTCGTTAACTAATCGAAATAAAAGTTTTCCCATAAGCAATACTGGTGACATCAATCGTATTGTGCTGTAGATTGAAGCCAAAATCCCAACATTCCTCGTTTAGTTGTCTCTTCTTGTTTGTCGGGTAGTCTCACTCTAGTTGTGTTCCAGGAAGAAGGCATTAGTCAAGGGTTGCTGACATCCAACTCCAGACTCGCAAAGAAAAACTTGGCAATACCAAGGAATGAACTGGCTGCATCACACATGGCAGCAAACTCATCAAACAATGTAAGAGAAGCGCTTACAGGAATGCCCATCCAGTTTTACACTGGATTTGACGAGATGGAAAGTACAAACATTGTACGAAATCGTGTTAAAAAAATCAAGTCCAAGGAAGGCATCACTTGGCGTCATGTGAACAGTGAACAGAATCCCTCTGATTTAGGAAGTTATGGGTGTTATGGTGATCACCTGGGAGAAATTTGGTTAAAAGGACCATCATGGTTAACAGATTATGATATGTGGCCTGTGGATGTCATTACTCAACCAAATGAGGAAACAGAAGTCGAGAGGAGACAAATTGAGCATATTCTTGCTGTTGTAGTTAGAACAACAACTCAGCTGGATAAATGTTTCGAAAAATTTCACTTATGGAAGTTACTAAGAGTTACAGTTTGGATTCAGCGATTTGCATACAATGCACGACAACTAAAGAAGGATCAATTATCGGTACCAATCCAGACAGAGGAGATTGAGAAAGCAAGACTGAGTTGGAATAAGAAAACACAAGCCGATCATGTCGCCACCAAGCAATTTGAGGTTGACCAGCCACAGTTAAATTTGCAGACGAATCCAATCGAGTTTATGTCTGTCTTGGTCGCTTAATTGGACATTATCCAATCTACTTACCACCACAAGCTATGTTTACCCAGAGGATAATTCAAGATGCCCATCTCAAATAGGCTACATGGGGGTGTAGGTTACACAATGTCTGAGTTAAGACGAAAGTTCTGGGTACCAAGACTCTGCCAAACTACAAAGAAGGTGATTCAACATTGTCACGGTTGTGTACGTTTCAGATCCATTGCTTGCCCTGCTCCACCAGTGGGAAACCTGCAAACAGATCGCACAGAAGGAGAGCGACCATTCCAAGTAGTGGGACTTGATTATGCTGGGCCATTCATTTACTGGAAGTTTAACAAGAAGGAAGGAAAGGCATATGTATTAGCAGGTGTACATTGAACTGCTACCAGCCAAGACCTTGAGGATATGCTAACAAGCCTGAAGAAGTTCATTGCAAGGCGTGGCCGACCGAAGTAGATGTACTCAGAAAAATGTTCTACATTTGTAGCCGGAGCAACTTGGTTACACAAGGTAATGAAAGAGGAAAAACTGTACGACGTCCTCACGAAACAGGAAATGAAGTGTAAAAGAATGAAGTGTAAATGACGTTTGTAAAAGAATTTTTAAAATGTGGGTTGTAAAATATTGCATCACCCAAACTGTATATAATCAAGTGATTTTGTAGTATTTTTAAGAAGAAAAAGAGACATCTAAGTTTGTGAACAGGTCGTATATACGGGAGCAAGGGAGTTATTTCTTTGTCGACATACAGTCTTCGACAAAAGTTGAGGCACTGCTTCCTCTGTTGTTCAGCTAAGGAGGATTCTACTCAGGAACTCCATACTTAGTTCAAAGCAAGCCAATCGTTTAACCTTTGAAGGGACTTTTGCAAGATTAATATTTTCTCTTAAATGGAGCAAGTGAAGAATCAATCCAATTGGTTCAATAGAAAATATCAGATGACAGTCAAGAAAAAGCCTTTTCAATCGTATTTTATGCATTGACATATATACAAGGAATCGAGTTTGGGATACATAGCAGGAGATATCGTTAAGAAATAAAGTAAAGATATTGACTGCACAACTTGTATTGAAGTCCTTTTCAATAAAACCACGTTTTTGACATTGTCAACGTTTGTGAAAAGATATTCAGAGTTGCTGTTTCTGGCACTGATCCTATTTCTAAAAGGATTTCTCCAGGAAAATTTAAGAGCATTAATCTAATAATAGAGCATAAATTCCTCCAAGAAAACAGCCATTTTGCGCTTTCAAAGCAAAAATTACTACCAAAACTTGCAATTCTGCCATAGGTCAACATTTACTAGAATGCGCCAAAATGTATAAAAACGAAATTTTCGGATAATTGGCACAGCTAGATCACCCTTTTATCTAAGTGTATTGGCGTCTGTCTACATTGAAAGAAGAAAGACTCTGTAGGAAGAATGAGTTCGTTTTTTTACTCGGACTCTTCCAATAATGCTTTGTTTATTCATTTTCTCTTTGTTTTTTTATCCTTTTTTGTTTATGATTGGCTAGATTCAATGCATGTTTCAAAAAAAACGTTTGCCATGTATCTATACTTTCTGACTATTCATACTTAGAAGAGTGTCAGACGAAAAAAGCTATCCTTAAGTATGTTTTCAGCAAAATTTCGCAAATTTTCAAGGCGAATACAGATGTAACAAAATTCTGCATCCTTTCCTGAGACCTACTGTGAACATTTGTTTTTGTATCAATGGGCTTGGAATGATCATTATCTTGCTATCGTTTTGGTCTCTGAGAAAACATTATTCAGGGGATTTGAACTGCAAAGCAATAAACAGAACAGATTCTAAAGATGAACTTGTCTGTTTAAGATGACAGCAGATACTCTGTTTTCAAAGCTTTTTTTTTCTAGCCATGGACCGAAAATGCTTATCCAAATTAAGTGAGACAGCCATTTGTTGCTACTTGTTCTTCTTTAGATGAGTCTTTTTCACTAGATTGTGCTGAAGACGCTTAATTAGCCTCATGTTGTGCAGCTTGAAGAATTTCTTAGATTGATTGACTTTCTTTTCTTGCCTTTTGTGAAATATTTTCTCATCTTGTTATCTTTACTTAAGAAAGAAAAAGAGACTATAGTTACAAACGCAACGTAATTAGTAAATCAATGCACATGACATTTTACAGACAAATCTTAAATTTTCCATTGAGAGGTCTTCGTGGCACAGACTCTACAGTGTTTTTGTACCTGGGACATTTTAATGCTTAAATTTAGTATAAGTCTATATTTCATTAGCTTCCGTTTGATCAATTTTGAAGGTGGTGGAAGAAATAAAAATCTTGTGCAAGATGGCAGGGAACAGTTTTTTGAAAACCAATGAATATGTTGACAGAGGTCGTGATTCAGGCTGATGAAGACATAAACATCAAAAATCTGACAGTTGAATTAACCTGCCTGAAACATATTAAGTCTTCAAAATTACTTAAATTTCTAATTATTAAACAACAATTTATTTCATGTAGTTGTCATAATAGGATATTGTCACGGAAAGGTCCCATTCCTATGTTGCTCAGATCCAGTGGCGGCTTGTTCTATGGGGCACTTGATTGAAATTTAGCGCCAACATAAAGAGCTCGTTGTAAACCATCATAACAAATTTTTCTCACTAGGAAGCAAATGCTTTGTTCCTCCAGGACTTTGGACCACGGGTCACCACTGCTCAGAGTATTTCTCGTTTTATATTTGGTCTTGCTTACCGGTCATGTAACGAAGTAAAAGTTTCAGAATTAGATTTCCTTCCAGTAGTCATAACAATAAATATCTATTAAAGACACACAAAAAAAGAAAATAACGACAACAACATTTAAACTTTATGAGTACGAAACAACAAGCATACAGTGAATGACATTAAATAGACTTGATGATTAAACTAGGAATAGCATTTTAACTGATTAACAAGCCAACTGAACTGATCTTACTGTTACTTTGAATTTTAAAGTTTAGGACACCGTTTAACTCAGAAATAACCCGGAATACCAGAGTTAGCTAAGTGGAAAGGTGGTAAGA
The DNA here is from genome assembly GCA_024741275.1 of Chironex yamaguchii. Taxonomy (NCBI): domain Eukaryota; kingdom Metazoa; phylum Cnidaria; class Cubozoa; order Chirodropida; family Chirodropidae; genus Chironex; species Chironex yamaguchii. The sequence continues at coordinate 7,296 of JANTCA010091165.1, forward strand.
ATGGAGGCAACACGCAAAGTATAACCAAATATAGACTACCTACAACAATCTTTATTGTGAGCAAAGATGTCTTTGGCTTCAAGGAAAACGAGAGCATGTTTATCCGTAAAGACACACATCACAACAAACTATGTAATAATATACACGTAAATATGTTAAAATTAACTACAATAAAATGAAAACTTATGCAGCATTCAAAAAGCTTAATGGCAAGCAAAGGCCTTAAACGCCTATAAATGTTTAGAAATTTAGGCACGATATTGTCTTCCTTTGTCTAGTGAAGGCCAAATTAAGTTAGGTGAATAAAAGTTTGGCTTATATGACAAAGTAGTAATAATCCTTAGATTACTTGCAGAGAAACTAAAATCAATCTTACAAACATCTAAGAAGGCAGTAAAAGTTTCGAAGATTACAACCACAAAATGTCCTACCCAGAGACTGCTTAGTCTTACAGAAAAAGATTAATAGTCCTCAAGACTACTTGGTAAATCAACATATGAGTATCCTTAAATACCGTGTAGAACAGAAGAATTAAAATATGTAGAATAGACTAGTATTCAGGTGAGAAAGTAGATACTTTGTTTCGTAAATGTACGGAAATTATGATAAATGATAAGGTATCCAATACCCTAGGATATAACTGACTAGGCTTATCTAATCTGAAGTGTTTTTAACTTACCTACCTAAAACCTTAAACCAGAACTAGGCTTGGGCAGTTTACTGGCGTCAATAAATGCAATGTCTAGCATGTTGGAAGTAAGCAGAATACATCGCAAATGTGTGGCAGTTTATGCTGTAACAAGTGAAATATAAGCAAAGAAATAGACAATAAACAAACCAAATCAATATCAGAATAGACACAGTTACACAAAATGGTAACATGACCGATTTCATAAAATCAAAAAAGCCCCACCGGTCCAAACTGGTACTCGGAAAAACCTGAGGGTCATGTCGTATGACTAAGGCCCTTTAAGTCAAAAATTCAAAGAACGAATCATCATCTTCTTCAAAAGGACGGTAAAGTTACAAACCTTTTTCTACAAACCAATAAAATGTATCGACAGGACAATTCCAAGAAGAAGAACAATTTGGAGCCAGGTGGACGCATTTTTACATTCTTTCAACCTTGGAAGCAATAGATTTTTACCAAGCTTCCAAGAACAACAATAGACACAAATTTTGAAATAAATCATATCGTTCTTATAGTTGATTTATCTGTTCCAAGACACAAAATGGGCACAGTGTTTAGTAGGACCAGACGTACTTTGACAGTAATGGTTTGGTACGTCAACTAGATGTTAAAAACAGTAATGGAAGTGCTGACGTAGCACGCCATGTGTCCTCTAGCGCTTCCTAAAATTAATAAGACTAACTGTCTAGCAAGGCCCATATTATCAGCCATAGTTATTTGCAATTACAAACTTGCTAAATTCTTTGTTCTTATTCTACAGCCTTTTACAGTTAATGAGTATAGCGTGAAGGATTCCTTTTCATTCTTTTAGTCCAGGTGAAGAACTGGTTATGGCTAGCTTATTCACGAACATTCCATTAGATGAAACTGTTGATTGTTGTTTAATGAGAACGGTATCCCTCAGTAAAGAGGTTGTTTTCTTGAACACAATCAGTTTCGTAAATTGAGTAAGAGTGACAGATTTCGTTTGACCCATTACACGAGCCTGTTGAATCAATTTGGACAAAGTGCAGAGAAGAAAGACAATGGGTCAAAAGAAAATTCAGAATGCACCAAAATTTATAAGGACGAAAATTTTTGGATAATTGGCACAGCTAGAACGTCCTTTTATCTAAATTACTTGGAGTCTGTTTCCATTACAACAAGAAAACCAGTACTCTCTCTACAGACAGAAAGAGTTCGTTTTTTCACTTGGACTCTTCCAATAATGTTTTGTTTCTTCATTTTCTCTTTCTTTGTTTTCTTTCTTGTCTAGGATTGGCTAGTTTTGCTACATAGTTTGAATCTAAGCAGTATAAAACCATAGAGACGATGAATTCGAGTGTCTTCAAAACAACAAAAACGTGTAATTTTGTTGAACTACCACCATATAAACTAGGAATTGGTTGCTATTGGGTTTTTAATATTTAATGCTAAGACGCTAGTAGTAAAAGGGTATTCTTAACTGCCTCGAATAAATTTTACAATAAATATTTGTAGCAAATAAATATCGATTTGCACAAGTTTAGCAATTTACAGTCTTATGAATTTAGAAGTTCATCAGATGGAATTAGCATAAAGATTTTAGAGAAAGAGAAAGAATTACTATTATAGAGTTACAGGAATGATTTCAGATGCTCGTATCTCATCCGCTATTCTTGGAGACTATTTCAGCAACCGCAGGATCATCAAGATCTACATTTTCTAAATTGCTAGTAGTTACTGCCGCACTTGGCATTACATATGCCGTAAGAATCATTTATTTGGTTTTTATCAGAGAAAATGAATTCGAATGACCCCTCATCAGTCTGCCTTTCTTAGTGCAACTTGATGTCCAATTTTAAATTTACTTTGATATGTTAAGTATACCAAACAATTATGACTATGCCGTGCTAGCTTTCAGTTTATTATCAAAGAGGAGAGAGACAAAGTTAAAAGGATGAGATTTAGATAAGATTGACTATTGATAATTTTTAAGACGGTAAAATTGTAGTTGTCAGCAAAACTACAGTGGAATCTGTACAACTTATACCAGACGTTTGCTTAGCGACCAAGGAGCCTACTACGTAAGTGAAATAGCAAAGATTGTGGAGATATGGGGTGATAGACGCAGAATCGTTTCTATATAAATGGGGATCCGGACAAAAACCAATTTAGCGTTACTAGAAAACCTGCCAACTGATGAATTTCCTATCTAATAGCTAACGTCTTTAAGTCTGGTTTGTTGCATCTTCGTGGTGAGGTCAAAGGAGTGCTTGGCTTTTTCGTGCTGACGCAATACTCAAAATATGCTCAAAGCTCTGGTAACTACTCCAGCTCCAAGGCTGCAAAACACATTTTTTTCAAGCTTGGCAGGAAAAGGGGGAGTTCTCCTGAATATATATCGAATCATTATCTATTGAGAGAGAACGTCAGCATTTATTATTAAAGTCTTTTTAGCATCTATGTGCTCTTTTTGCATAAATATATGCTTAATGAGTTGATTTTCGCTAGTCAATGCAGTCAATGCACGAATTTCTTAAGATAATTAACAGGGTTTATGTTCTTGCAACCGTTACATAGGCAACGCTCAGATTTGCTATAATACACATTTCCTGAATCACCCTTTAATCAACAGCATTTTGGCACCCTGTTTTGGCTGCATTGTGTTGTATTATATTTTTACTGGCTGTCTTTTTCACCCTTGTGCTACAGGCCAATAATCAGTTGTTTATACTTTTATCACATGTCTACCAGGCGGAGGAGGTGAGGTGGGGAGAATGCTCGTCCAACAGCAAAACTTTAAACAGCGTTTTCTTCACTGTTGTACATTACAATGTTTTTCACCTGGCTTGGCAATATTTATTGTTTTTAGCAATTGAAGTCACGCAAAAATTGATTGTATGTAAATCTGAGCTACAGTTAAACTTTGGATATCATGGCAGTTGTAGTAGAAAGTAAAGTCCATCATCACATGCTAGTGCGTATCTTCGCCATTGCCTGGTCCCATGCACAGATGAGAATGGAAGAGGGTGGGAAGAGGAAAGGATGGGACCCTCTTCTGTAAAACCAAGTCCCCGAGACGGCAGTGGCTCTCCAAGCTTCATCTGACGTCATGGAAAAGTCAGTTAATTGGCCTGAAAGACACTTCTTATCATAATGCTATTCACAACTGGATTCTCCTAATCACAAAACCTTTTAAGAAATTCAGTGTTGTGTGATAACAAGAACATCGTCTCGGCACAAAACGTCATCTACTGGTACTGAAAGCTAGGTTCACAAGATAAAAATTGTCGTGAGAACAAGACAACGTAAAATAGTCCCACGTCAAACTTCGAGCTTTCAATCTGAAGTATATCTATTGCAAAGTTTCACACCTTCTGATACAAAATAAGTAACAATGATATGTCTTTTGTTGAAGGATGAGCTTTTGTCATAAAAAATACGTTTTCAGAATAAATCATCATTAAGCCGCAATACAAAATGCAATAATTTATACCATTTTATACTTTTTGCCGTCTTGCACTTCTTCTGATTTTCTTAACTTCTTATTTATTGTTCATTTTCCGTTTCTCGGTGACAAAATTTATATCACTGTGTGTCATATTGCATGTGATAATATCGCAGTGTATATATGGAATGCAAAATTTATCATGTTATCGACTTCCACATATGCAAAAGCTCATTAATGGGTAAGTGTTACAGTGTTCTGTTATGTTAAATCAAAGGGCGTTTTGAAGAGAGCCGCTCGCAAAAAGTTTCATTTTAGCTACAGTCACTTTGTTCTCTCCCTTAGCCTCTGCTTATATCTTAAATAGAAAATATTATCATGTTCAAGTCTGCACAAACCATATATCATATAAAATAGACTTTCAAATTGATATATGATAACTGTTTAAGCTCGGTTTCTTTCTTTAGGTCTTACGAAACATGGAAGTTTCATGAAGCACGACTGCAAATTGACTTTCTAGCAGGAAATTTTTATTGTTTTGAAAGCTTTTTACCATTGGTGGTGGCGCTGTGAGTATTTGCTAACGCTTGGTAACATTCTGTCAGTTGCTCCTTGCAATCTTGAAAGATATGACAAAGGTCCGAAATTTCTTGTCTGATATAAAGTGTCTCCTTTTCAAAATCAAATACTTCCTTCTGTCGTCCAGTTGTTGTTGAATTGTTGTTGGTATTGACTCGAGGTGAAGAACCATCTGCGGTCTCTATTTACAAAGAAAACATACGTGTTACTGTAATCAATTCTCCTAACACTACAAAAATATAAAATTTAAAACTTTATCGCCCTTTTGAAAAAAAGAACGATCCATTCACCAATGTATGTTCTACGTCCACCTTCCGTCGGCCTAGTTTATGATAAAGGTAAAAGAATGACGAAACGCCGCCATACTATGTGCTGCCGCACCCACTCAGCGCTTTTCCGTTGTAGAACATTCCCATTTACATACACTCTGTCACCCATCAAAGGAGCCTAGGGCACTGTAAGAAGGTGAAACGAAGGCCTCATATTCCGAGCGCTTCAGTGAAAACCTGGTAGACATAGACAACGATCGTCATATACCTGTACCATCACATTTCGGTAAGATCAATCACGACGTCTCCACCGGGCTTAAGTGCACTTTCATTTCTCGCAACTATAGAAACTACTACCACAGACTGGATCTCATCTACTGTAGCCATTCAGGGATTATTCACATCATGAAACACGTATGATGACCGTCAGGGCAGACAACAACATACTATCGCACTAGAACTTGCTATCATTCCACCAAAACATTGAAATCGCCATCTTGTCACTCGTGAGCGTCCACCTGCCCAAGGACATCGTGGACTAGAAGCAACAAACGGAACATTCACTCGCCGGCCCGTACGTGCTGTAGAAATAAGCATTTTAGCTAGCCCAAATGTTCAGAACAACGAAATCAACGAAAACAACGAACAGCTGGTGCTCTTGATCTGGTTTCCTTAATGACGAGAGTAAACATTAAAAGTTAGCACATATTATATGGATTACAATTTAAGAGCTCTTAATTCTTCTGGTATGCAAGTCGCTTCATTTTAAGCATTTCTTTTAATTCTTTTTATATTGAAGTCCTCTAGAAAACCTGAATTTGTTTAACCCGCTATTTCTAGGTTTTCGTAAGATTACTTCTAATTGAGTCTATATTGAAACTTATAAGTGGTTATTCAATAGAAAAAGTTTTTCCAAATGCGATAGAAGGCGCCACACCAGTTGTGCACTTCAGTACGTGGCAGACAGTCAATACTCTGGTTAACTTCAGTAGATAGTTATCCTATTCAAAAGGGAGACGAAGCTACAACATCGCCTTGAAAATTTGCGACATTGCGCTAAAATCATACTTAAAAGCTTTTTTCGTCTGACACTCCTCAGAGT
>JANTCA010091166.1:0-13343 GCA_024741275.1 Chironex yamaguchii
TATTATTATTATTATTATTATTATTATTATTATCATCATCATCATCATCATCATCATCATCATCATCATCATCATCACCATTATTATTATAACTTGGTTGAAATCTTTTCAGGATGTTAAGCCATGTGTTTGATACGTTTGTTAGATTTTCAATTTGTTTTGGTTACGAAGAGTTCTCCTGTTTACCAGGTGGGCAAGTAGGGAGTATATTGTTTTGATGAATGGACAGTTAATTGTGCTTCTTGTAGGAAGTTGAATGTGAAAAGGTGCATATGGATACCAAGTATCAAGCTGACACAGTCATTGCAGATGCTGCTAAAGAATTCAAAATGAAGAAAGCAGAATTCGATCAAGAGGTAAATGCTCGTCGAGCAGAAGCAGAATTGGCGTATGAACTACAGGTAAGTCTATACCTTTGTGTATATCACTCTTTGCTACTGTCTCATGCATGTTGAAAAGTTTGCATATTTGTTGACCAAATTTAACAGATTGTGTGCTCATATCCTGTGCAAATGCAAAATGTAAAGTTTAACAAAGAAATGGTGTCTGATAGCATCTTGTTTCATCTGTGAGTTTCCTGCTTCCCTGTTACTGCATAGCTATCTACAGTTACTTGTAAATGTTCAGCTTATAGGGTGATTTTACATAACCAGTCTCATTCTGTCTTGTCTATAATCGTGTTGCATGTTACACGCAGAGAAGACTGAATTAGAGCACTCCTTTGCACTCCCAGTGAAACTTGGAAGCATTGATTTTCACAAAAGCATGGTGTTGTCATGCATGGCCGGTGTGGAGAGTTCTGTTTAACTTAGAAGTCGACGTTTCTTGCGATGCGGGTTAGTTTTGCGACGCTTTGCAGGTTAGCAAGTAATTGAATCCCAATGTAGGTCAGTACAGTGCCAAGTGTGTATACGTGACATCTTTGTTTCTATTTCGTGGAGAATGGAATGGAAGGAAAGATATTTGTGTTAGTCAGTTAATTTGTAGTATGTGGATGAAGTGGTGCGTCTGAAGATGGTGTGTAAGGGATGGAATGCGAGAAAATTTTTAGAGATATACCACTTGATTTTGATTTGAGGGTATAACGTCTACATCACTCCAAGTAATTTTTTCCATAATTAACTTAATCATAGCACACTTGTGGCGACCTCACGGTCAAGTATTGCGCTTATTATATGACATTTGCTGCAACCTTGCTTTTGTAACTTCTGTTTTTATAAGGTAAACATTTTTACCAATCGGAGATTTACTGAATATCTAGGTTCCTGAGCAACAAAGACTTAAAAGTTACATTTTTGTTGTCATGTAACATCTCTAATACGAAATAGGGGCGTGACCCCTATATTGGGTCACACTCAAATCTGAAATTTGCACACCCCCAACGAAAAACTCCACCAGCCGCTCAACAAAAAGCATTGTGGTAAAATTGTAGCATCACTAACAACTTCACACCCAACCGATTTGGATAACTCCGTTTATTCCTTTTACAAAGGAATTAGCCGTGAGTTAAAAACGGTATGAAAGATTAATAATCCAGACTGAAAGAAAGAAAAGGCTCTCCTTGAAAAGTGCAGGGCGTTTTAAATAGCCAAGTTTTTGTAAATTTTTTTATCTTTTTGAAAAGTAATTCATTTCAGAAAGTTCAAACAAAGACGCTCACTCCACTGCTGTTGATTCTGAGGTGAAGACCAAATTATCCCCGAAAATCCCGTGGTTCTGTGGGCAATTTAAGGCAACTTGGAAGCAACCATAGGACAACTTTGAATCCTTACACAAGGACAACTTGGTCACGCGAGCAATAAGGTCGCCCCAAAGTTGTCCTCAGGTTGTTACAAACGTTGCTGTTGTCTGCCTACATTAAAGAAAGTAACTTTAACGACTTGAAGATATTCATGCTGTTCTTATTTGTTTCATTTGAAGGCTGCGAAGGAGAAACAACACATAAGAGGTGAAGAGATTCAGATTGAAGTGGTAGAGAGGAAAAAGCTGATTGAAGTCGAGGAACAAGAAATTGTAAGGAAAGAGAAGGAGCTCATTGCGACAGTGAAGAGTCCAGCTGAATCAGAAAGTTACAAAGTTGAAACCCTAGCTCAGGCTCGAAGGTGAGTCTTGCTGCATAGTCTCATTGTTTATTTATCTGTATTGCCGTTGTGGCATGCGTTTAAATTTACCCTTACTTTTGGCTGACGTATTGAACTATGCTAAAAGCATGTATGTCAGACCAAAAGGTTTGCTTTAACTAATTTGTAAGCGAAGTCGATGATACCGTTATCGTCTCGTACGTTTTGTAATCAGACGTTTGGCTAAGATATGTTTTAGCTAAGCTAGACTTTAACTCGGATATCTAAAGTAGCATGAATCATCTGCATACGGAATTGTACCTGACGATCTCATTCACGTTGAGAGGCAATGACTTTCAATGTTTCTATTTCCCTTTGCCACTCAGCAATATTTAGCTTGACAACAAAGTCTATTGGTCATCCTACTGTACAGTATCTTGCTGTTGGATGGCTTTACTTTGCATGTCGCTTGCTCATCGTTTCGGTTTTTTTTATTCTTTCCTTTTTTATTCTTTTCTTTTTACCCGTATTCTTCCCGTTCCCTTTCAAACCCAGACTAACCCAGATTACGATCTTCCTTATGTATAGTCAGCAAATTTAGATTTTACATTTTTCCATTTGGGCATATTTTTACTGTATTTCTTCATTACTGTATCCTTATTTTAAAGGACGCAAAAAGTGCTAAGTGCACAAGCAGAAGCCGAGAAGATCAAGGTGAGTAACAGCTCAATCAGTCTTTTGATTTATTTAGGTGTTATAGGTATAACTCTTGTATCCGGAACGTTCTCGTTTACATTTGTTCAGTAATTTGTGACATACCCTGTAGTTGTTCGATGCACTCATCTCGCGTGAGGTTGGAAACTTTGCTGTTAGGTTTTAATAATCTTAGAGGCAGTAAAATGTTTGTTTTACAGCGGATATCTGATACCTAAGAAGTTATATTATTACTCTTTCAAGAAATCCGGCAGAGAGTTGATGCTGTAACCATGTCGAATTTCCATCAAACCAGGACAGGTATCAAGTTCCCTGGCAAACATTTAAGGAGGTGGGTGTGTACCTTGATGAACAAACTATATTGAATCGCCCTTCAGCAGCTAACAGCCGACGCCGTGTAGTGGATAACACGACAATTTTAAGGCAAGCGGTTGCGAGTTCGAATCCATGGTACCACAAAGAAAATGCCATTGGTGAGAGAAGGTAACGGTAGCCCACTCCCATAAAGAATTCACTTCGTAGTACAATCCACACCCTGGCATGGGAATCAGCTACGCTCGGCACCAGGTATGCTACAAAAAGAGGAGAAAGCGAACAGACGACTTAGGTTCCAATCTTTTACGAGCAAAGTAACACATTGATTTAAAAGAGAGCGATGTCACAATTATATTGTGAAATATTGATAATTAAAAGACCTTTTCAAGTAATTAGAATAACACGATTAAGATCATTTTGCACTGCGAAGTTAGCCCGTTTTTGTTATCTGTTTTGCTCCGATGCAGATGGTTGGAGGCGCTGAGGCAGCTGCTATTGAAGCTATCGGCAAAGCAGAGGCAGAGAGAATGCGACAGAAGGCAGCTGCATACAAACAATACGGCGATGCTGCTCTCATGTCGCTCATCCTCGAGGCAATGCCAAAGGTAGCATATGCATTTCTTATTCTTAGTTACTGTATCTGTCTGACATGCATTTCAGTAGTGAGTTTCCAGTTTTTTGTGACAATGTGGTTGCGTGAGGCCCTCATTAAAAGCGACAATGATTGGTTTTCTTAAACTCACACGTTGCTTTTTGTAATTGGTGTTATTCTACACGAGTAAGCTGAATCTGTTGTAATTTTCTGGACGCACAGGTAGGATTTGCAATAGTAGACTTGCAAACATGATTACACTCGGGTTGGGAACAGAATATACGCTTAAAAGATAACATTAAAGCGACACTAAAATGCTAGGTCTCCTTATCGAAGTAGAGACACTCACTTCTGTTCGACTTGCGTGTTGGTCTGGAATTGAAACCCTTAGCAGAGACTATGATACAGTAGCAGAAGTACAACGACAAAGAAGACGCAAGCAAGCATGTAGAAATACGTTGTTACGTCGGCAGTCAATCCAAGGAGTCACATAGATGGTCGTGCAACCGACAATCTACCCCAACTGCATCCACGGCAACATGAAGCCGAAGTATGGCACCGTCATTGCCTTTTCCGAGGAAGAAGGAGAGAAAAAGACCGTAATTGACTTCTGTACGATAGTTGTGTATATTAACCTAGAGTATCAATAATGCACAGATGGAACGCATCCCTTAATTTTACGTGTTTATTATGAAACCTACAAATGTCGAAGGTATATCTATTTGTAGAAGTGAGAATTAAATGCATCAGTACAACTTTGTTTTATCGGTAGCAATTAACGTAGGGAAATGTCGATTATTTGCTTTATTTATTAACGAATTTGTGCAGCAAACTCCTCTTATTCACGTAATTTGTGAACCAACCACCTCCGTGATTTTTCTCCCATATCTGAAATGTACGAATTAATTATTTCTTCTTTCTCATTTTGCTCGGAACGAGCGTTTTCTCGAAGACAGGGAAGGTTCTATTTTTTATGAAAAAAACTAGTACTGGCGAGAATGACGTGTGAAAAAATAGGTAAATGGATGTACAGTAGTTTCAGTCATAAACCAGGCTTCATTGACCTCCAACAACCATTGCTTGCTTTAAGATACCACAAAGACACAAAATATGAACAAACAATGGTTGCCGTTGTGTACGGATAATTTAACCAGTCATCATTACGTATGATAAATATTTGAGTTATATGGTGTGACGTACACATTCGTATAGTGTTAAGGTAGGTCATGGTAACTTTAATTGTCATTTTGAGCAATAAAAATGGCAACACGAAACGATATACGAGTTATGTGCGCAATCTATGATAGTAAGTTGATGTTAACTCCAAAACTAAAATGTTCTTGAAAATCGTTGATTCAGTGCTATAGGTTGAAAACAACTTTGTTATTTTATTGAAATGAACTATTGGTTAGCAAGGTCTTCTTTCACCATTTCATATTTAAACAATATCTTCTTTTGCCGTTAATAGACATTTTTTTAAAATTACCAGATTGCTGCAGAAGTTGCAGCACCCTTGGCGAAAACCGAAGAAATCGTCATCATCAACGATGATGGTGCTGGTGGTAGTCGCATCACGAGTGAAGTAACCAAACTTGTTGGTCAACTACCTCCCGCAGTTCAAGCGCTCACCGGAGTCGATTTGTCTAAGGTATGTATCGCCGCTTCTTTGTTTGGTAATGATTAGTGCATTAAGTTAAGAATGCCGATCAACAGTGCTAACAGTGAATTTTTTGCGGCAGTTAAGTCTTCTTAGAGTTTTTTCTTCTTCGTATAAATCTTCATCCTTTAATGCAGTAGTAGTGGAAGCACGCTTTATCACCAAAAGTATTGATCGTACTGGTATTGCTTGTGCCCAATGTTGCTTTCTCTAGCCTTTTGTGATCAAAATTGCAGGGTGTAGCTTCGTATTGACATTATGTACTCGACGCTGTTTTTGTAGAAACTTTAGTATGGAATACGATAATGTTCCATATATCTGAGGACATCATCCTGTCAACAGCCTGCACTATTGCAATTGTCTCAGCATCAGTGCATGAAATAACTTATCAAACACGTACAGATAGATATATAGGTAATATACCAATGCTACGGTTACTATTGCCATAGTGCAAATGTCTGGCAAATATGAAAGTTGTAACTTGACTCCTCATTTGGACAAACCCGATCTAAACGCAAATTTTCGACATGCAAGGTCTACGTCTCGTATCAGAACTCTCTTTAAGGCCTTGTAGGGGGGAAATTCATGGATATATTGGGGTTTTTTTCTCCAAACAGCAGCAAAGGTTCCACTTCTATAGTTTATTCCATTGTTGCAACGCTTTTTAACTATGAAAAGAATACAATATCCTTTTTTGGCCTAGTGATGATAGTATGTTAGTGATCGGTACAATACTTGCCATTCTGATTATCCTTTACAGGCATTGGAAAGACTGAGCACATCTACAGCCAGTAACTTCTAAGGGATTACGACGAGATTTCGTCGCCGGCACTTGCATCACATCGTTGCACATGTCACCTTCACTAATTTCATTGCGTCAAAGTGGCAAAGTGTCAAAGTATTCGTATTTTCTGTGTTATGTAACCAATAGTTTTTATTCTTGCCTATTCTGGACTATTAAAAGTGGGTCATTTTTGCCAGTTAAGGTTTCAAGCATACATCAAACCGTGTCATGCTGGCGCACAAGCCCACCTATATTTATTGCAATATATCTACGTGCGTGTAAGGAAAACTAATTTTGTTAAAAATGCTTGCTAAACAATGTAACTTGATTGTGTTTTTCTATCTTCGCTTCTTATGTTGGAAAAACTTTCATTTTTAAGCTTGTCACTTCGTATTGTGCTGTTTGTATTTTTGAATGTATATTTCAGCAGCTCTTGTTACTACTTTTCTTCACGCTTAAAGGTCCGCAATCAGGAGCATATGCAGCTATTAGTATCTGAAACCAAAATAATCACCCTCTACCTAGTCAATGGGCTGGTTATAATACTAGTAGTTTTCACGATTCGTTTTATTTTAGAGACGTGGACACAGTATGGACTTAACATACTCTTTGTGCCATTGAGGAACTGCTCGCTTCCTCTTGAGGCATTTTTCGTCTTCCACATTACCCAGCGTTATTGTGAGACCAAGGCAGGTATTCTCGTGTCATGGTAGGCAAGTGGTTTAAAGTTGCTCTCCAGCCCACGAGATTTCGCGAGAGAATCACGACAAGTCTGGTTGATCGAAGTAAATTGAGGCGTAAAATTCCTTATATGCTACGCTTTTACATAGGTAAATGTCGTTAAACGTTGACTCTAATCGTACTTTGAGCTGACGTTGGAATGAAATAAGAAAAATCGCTCTCACAATTAGAAAGTTGTACTGCGACTCATTCTCAAGTTAAGGAGAGAAATTAAGGTATGATCATGACCACCGGGGCGTCGAACCCGGGTTTCACGACTGTAAATCTCACGTCTTTCCTATTAAGTTAGACAGTTCAATAGGAAAGGTCCAAAGACGATTAGCTGTTCAACCCCCGAATGTCTGTCCCTATTATGGGGTGTCTGTTGGTGTATACGCTGTAATGGCGGCGTGTGTTCAGACAGAAATCGGCAGGGTGGTCTTGTATATTAATTAACCCGGGTCTTCCGATTGCAAATCTGACGCCTCATGTACTGAGCAAAACAGCAGGCCACCTCAACACAAGACCACCCTGGCGACTTTCTACATGGAATTAATGCAAACGGTGATAGATGGATGCCTTGTAGGTACAGAACACATGCCTATTTGGTGCTTAGATAGCGCTTGTGAGTCTTTCATAAAAAATAATGCCTTCAGTGCAATTGTTGAAGTAAAACAAAACAAAAAATCAAGGAGACCAAGCGTAACATCTTTTGCTTGTTTTACTATTTGAATTTTGTGTTTGTCATAAAGCTTGTTCTGCTGGTTGTCAGTTCGCAAGGACTTGTCTTCATTCTTAAAATGCTGACAGCAGAGAAACAAATACAAAATGAACTGTGTGAAAAGTGTCATACTCTCCTCGTTATCGAGGGGCGAATTAGTAACTAAGATAGTGATCCTAAATATGATTACCTGAGAACACTTTGTAGCCCATGGTTAAGAGCAAATAAAAACAGTTTGATTCACTGGAAAATTCAATTAGTGTGAAGCAACAAAAAACTGAAAACCCGTAACTCGATAAGAAGAGTCTTGAAAAAAAGTCGCGATGAGAAGAGTCTACTGATAAAAACAGTCACCTTTTAAGGACGCGGAAGAAACTAAATTTTTAGGTCTAAAAGTTTATAACTTCTAAATATGTGAAGTAATGCTGGTGGCTTTTTGTACACATACTGTGTAAAAAAGGCACCGGCATTGGACATTGGACGCCTACCTTGATGTTTGTAGTGAATACTACAACTATTGTTATAATATAAAAACAGGTTCAATGTTGCAAAATCTGAAAATGGACTTGTTTGTATTTTCCTCTCAATGACGAAAGTGTTGCTGAACCAAGAACATTTAATAGAAAATATTAAAGGTTAAGGATTTGTCTCCTGGCGTTGTTTTAAGATCATCAGACCTGCGTCTGTCAATTCTTCATTGAATTTCTATTTAAGGCCTTGGGTAACGTTTGTTTGTACTTCTCTGAAGTAAATATCCTCAGAATCTACTTCAAGGGTAGGGTCAGTTACTGTATGACAAGGTGCCTGGAAAAGCTCAATATCGCGCAATCTACTACTGCTGCCTCCCAAAACAATGGCTTCGCAAACCCCTACCCCTAAACCAATGGTTTATTTACATCTTGCCTGTTGGAAGTAAGTTTTCAACCTCAAGACAACCTTTCAGTAATAAAACATACAAAGTTGTTGGATTAATTAATCCAACTTTTATACAAAATGGAACAGTGATCAACAAGCAAGTGATCAACCACAGTCATGGATGAGATATGGTCTACAGGAAAGTACCATATCACAACTTGTTGCATGAAAAATCTGTTACCAATTTACCTGAGTAATGAGACCCGGCAATACATATATTTTCTCAGCATGAATGCCGACATTACTTAAGACACACACCCAAACTATTAAATCCTTTGTTCTTCAATTATCTGAATCTGAAGTTATGGCCAAACCCACTCAGAGTCTTGGACAGACATCATTAGATCCTTTCTTAGCCACTGTCATCATACACAAGCATGAAGGCATCATCAGCGGACAAAACATGAATACAAAAGGTTATGAATGTAAGCTGTCAATCGTAATAAACAGATTTTATGTTTTGCTCCGGATTGGGAGGGTTTTCTGCAAATCACAGGAAACAGCCTCAAATTCAGGATTTACTTGGGCCCTGACTTGGCTGTTGCTTCTCTCCTGTAAAACATTTCTGCTTTACTCTGTTGTAATTCTGTTTCAACTATGAAAGATTGCCTTTGGTGGTGCGGTCTTAACACTTCCTCACTGTCATCACTATGGAATAAAGTGTTTAATTTTCAAATTGAGTTCATCAAATTGAGCACGTATCCTTTCTAAGATAACCTAATCCAATAGTAAAGTTAAAACTGGAAATCATCCGAGATGTTTCATACAATATGTCCATTCCTTGACTCACTTCTTGTAAGAGCTCAAACATTTGGGATATACGGAGCTCATCTAACAAATACAAGTGTCGTGACTGTCCCATTGTGTAATGAGATTTTGTTCCACAAAATGATGAAATGTCGTCCAATATGGTCTGATGTGCCTCATCCTTTAGCTTGTGGGTTGGATTACAATGCTTGCTTTTTACCATTTGTTGTTGGATACCCTATCATGAGTAAAAAACAACACAAAAATCAAGTCACTGGTGCCCGTACTAGTTAACCCCAAACTAGTGATATGGCAAAAACACTCTATCATAACTTAACTTGCCTCCGGGATGTTATGGCCACTTCTACATAATATAAATATAGCTGAAACAGATGATAACTTTCCATGTCTTCAGCATGATTCCCTATTTTTTCCGAACTATGACTAATTCAAACATTCGTTAATTCCAACAAACGTCTGGTTCCTTGCCTGTTCCAAGTGTATAATGTATTTGCTAGATAGAATTAAAATGTGGTCAGGTGAGGAGTACAAAAGTCTCTCAGCACTGCCCCACTTCACTGTCATATGACGCAACGACATGCAATGAAGTATGAAAGAACTTATTCTTAACTTTAGAAGAATAAAGATGTTGTAAGCTGATGACTTTTCACGTCTTATGCTCCAGGAAGGACAACTAAAAGAAACGGACGTACAGAGTATACTTTTTTGGTGAATTAAATCTTCAAAACTTTGGGGCAAAACCCACTTTTCCTCTACGTAATAAAGCGACAAGTAAAAGCAAACGGCAGCAGTTAATTAGTTAGTTTCAATCGTAGAAGGCCAAGGGGCTAGACTTAACTGAACATTCAGAGCCTCATTCGATTCGTAGCGGTAAATACTTTATGTTATACGTGCAATTAAAAAAATGAAGGATTCCCGCGAAAATTAAAAAAACGAGGAAATCCACCTAGAGGTTCCATCACATTAGGATGAACGTTTTGAAAGTAATAATTGCTCGTACTTCACCCTCTGGTGAGATGTGACAGTGACGATGAGTTGTTTATACGTGAGCTGCAAAGAGGAAACAGAAGCCGTTTCTTCTTGGTAGTGGCTCCTTCAGTGACCATTGCAGGATTATCAGAACATGCCTAGAATCGAAAGAAGAAAAACCCTGTTTTGTGAGGACAATACCCAACGGCATTCCCACGTTACAAGATTGGCTGAATGGTATTTGTCAATGTCCGCTTCCAGCATTAATCCAGAAGCTGTTTTCTGAAGCCCGAAGAAGTTTACGATAAATGTATGAAGCTTTTCCTTAGTACTGGCAAGTAACTGTCGTTTTTATACCGTAGCCCTGGCAAACTCCGAATCCCTTCAGCAGTGATTTTGAAAAGTACATCCATCATCCAAAGTTGACATGAATCATGATTTGCAAATTCAAGGTCATATATTCTATGCAAAATAGTTAGTCGTCGCAATCGTCAAATCATGGATCCCAAATTCACCTCTGAGAAACAACGTCCCGGTAGTTCAGTTGTCTGAGCATTCTGTTGGAATAGCAGGTCGTGGATTCAGTCCCCATCCTGGGCGTGCTTGTTTCTCAGAATTTCAGTAACTTAACTTTCATTTCTAAGTCAATCTTAACTGAAAGGTCATAAAATAATGACTTTAATGACCCCGACCTTTCTGCTGGCCGGTTTACATAAATTTACGGAATTTACATAAATTTTTACGGAAACCAAACTGAGATGTTTATAGACCTTTTCGGTCTGACGTCACATGGTCCATTTTCAATGACAACAAACTTGTTTGGGGCGAAAATAAACTTGTTCTGTGGCGGTCAAAATGTCCTTGTCTGTTAAGCTCATATGTTTTGATCGTTTTAAAGTAGCTTTAGGACACAAATAGCTAAATTCCAACAGATGACAGCTTTAGGGGGTAGATTCACCAAACAACATTTAAGACATGTTTTTCCTTTCAATTTGTAGGCTTCTTTCCAAGCTTTGATACTGAAATAACTTATGGACAACCAACTCGTTATACTATTCAGTTGATTTTAGTCAGTAAATAAATTCTTGACCTCCTTAAGTAATCGATTTCCATAGTTAGATCAATTTCACATCCAGGAGCAAAATAATTCTCAATTATGTCAAATGTGCTCTGTCTCCAGAGAACCGATGATAAATGGCTCGCAGAGACGCCTTAATGGGTCGATTTTTCCCTGTGGTTTACGTTTACATTTCGGCCTTTTCTTTGTAGTCCCATATCTTTGCAGCTGCATTCTTGCCTTAAATTCATCTTTGCTTTGAATTTGAAAATATTTGGAACATAACTAGGGTGGTTTGTAAGTTAAAAATGAACCCGGCATAAATTTCACATAGACAAATCAAATTTCCTATCACCAACGGAGGATAAACATTTCAGTAATACATGTAGGAAGGATCCCTCTATATTGAATTTATTTCATTTTGAATTGTGTCACATGTTTGACATTATTCTTGACATCCTTCCTCATCATGTTGTGACTTATACATCCGAGAGACAATTATAATGCAATCACTTTGTAGATTTCCTGTCACTAGTATTTCAAACAAACTTATGAGAAAATGAAAAACTGCCGGCAAGAATTTTAATCATGCCGTCTAATTCTTACCCTACCTGTACCACCCATTTTCTCTTCGATTTCAAAAAAATTATGAGAACCATCTTTCGCCAAAAGTGGAGGCAAATTGTCCAAACATATCTCCCAAGGGCCTAGCCACTACATGCATAGTTACTCAATGATTAGCAATCATTTCCAAGAAAGGGTTGAGACTGTTTCATCTCACGATTGACACAGAAAATCATCAGTACACTCCACAAATTTTCTTGATACTTATTTGTTTGTAGCGCTGGTTACCGTACATCGTCTGAGTTTTACATAAAGAACTACACAATTCCATGACTACTGTGGTAACTACATGAGCCATTGACATATTGCAAGGAAAATACAGTAAACAATAATTCGCTTTTCACTCAACCATTTATCAATAAGACGACGAATTCTTGTAAAGATTCAAGATAAAATTTTTACATACTCGCCCCTTCGTAGATACTCGCCTTCGACTAAAAACAACTTTCAAAATTACAGTAACTTTAGTTGCGTTAACTTTGCTTGACATTATTAAGCACCGTCTTAAACACAATCAAACAAATGAGTGGATTGAGTAGATGATGCTTGGTATATTACCCAACAATAACTCAGCGGAGATGAAAACGTAACAAAATATTATTATGGGAAACTGTCTGTCCGCTGTCTAGCAAAATCTTGAAGTACATGGCCAATATGGGTTGCTCAATACATGTATCGCCTTGACGATCCACTTAAACATCCTACCCTTTAATCTCGCAGTAAGGTGCTCGCATCCACACATCGCATCCAAAAAAGCCGAATACAAATACAACTTTCAAGAAAAGAGTTCGAACAGAGCAATTTGCCGACCTGCAAAGAAAGGTTTTATTTCATGTCCGTCCAACTCTAAATCAACAATTTTCAACCTTTAATCTGTTACACTATCATTCACATCTAGATTTGAAACTTACGAACGCTGACTACATGGCAGTCGGTAATAGTGCTTTTTCTATGGGATGACTAGAGCCTTGTAGGTCGAAAATTCGGGGATGGATCGTCCTCTTCTTCAAAATGGCAAATTACTATTTTTATTATATATATATATATATCACTCAGTGCAGCTATTGTGTTAATACTCCACTCTTGATGAATATATAAAGAAGCACTGTGTCTGTTGAGGTATTACAAATATTTGACACTGATGAAGGCTTAAGCCGAAACAAAGAAAAAATAATGCATTTCCCCTTACCCACCGCTGGGTATCGTCTCATAATACCAAGGACTTTGAATGTCCTTCACCAAACTGAGGGTTGCAAGTTCGAGCCCGGTCGGCTCCCACTCAAAGCAGCTATTATGGTAATGCTCCACTCTTGATGAATATAACTATATATATGTATTTGTTAAGAGTGGGCATTACCACAATAGCTGCACTGGGTTTCGTCTCGTAATACCAAGGACTTCGAATGTCCTTCACCAAACCTTTGTGCCGTGATGGCACGGAGGTTTG
>JANTCA010091167.1:0-13342 GCA_024741275.1 Chironex yamaguchii
CTTGTTTCATGTTTTGATTGTAAAATTAACACCAACAATATATTGCTTTTCGCCAAAACATTTAGAAAGTTAACAAGTTGGTAAAGAAAGTATATTTATATGGTAATTTTTCATACGAAACATGTACCCAGACTACCCAATCATATACAAGAAAGGGAAAAACCAAATATGACAATGACAATTTCTATCCACATAGAAAAACAGATTAAAAGAGTTGTAATTAATTGTTTCTCTGCAGTCAATCCAAGAATTGTTTTCACGACGAGGAAGATCTCGCCATCCATTTACAAGGATCGTGTACCTATGACACAAAAACGCTTAATAGTATATGAATTTTTGCGCCGATGTGAATCTCGGTATGTAGATCGCACTTCTCAAAGATTGGGCGACAGGATCAAACAACATGTTCCAGCCAAAGTACGCCAACCATCAATTCCTCCTAGATAACAGCCACCTCGCGCTTGCAAAGGGAAAATGACTTCCAAAATGTGCGATTGTTCCATAGGCCAACAATTACTAGAAAATTCAGAATGCATCAAAATCTATCTTCTTCTTTTGGCAGTCCATCACAAGGGATGATGACGACGTCTTATGTAGGGGAATGACTCAGTCGTGCGTCTTAGAGTGGCGCAAGTTTTTCCACAAATCATACATGGAAATGCAACAGAGCTGGCAGCTGCCTGTCTGTTGTGCGGGTTTGATTGACTGGTCTCTGTCCGCACTCCGAGCTGGTTCCCTGCTGCTTGCGCTCCCTTGCTTATAGAGCTTCTCCATGCTTTCCGGTCCTGGGCCACAGCTTCCCACTTGTTAGAGCAGAGGAATGACATCTTAGTAAGGGGTCGAGGTCTCACAACCATATAACAGGGCCGACAATACTACGGCTTGATAAACTTGACACTTTTGACACTACGACAAACACCAGTTTGACGTAGGTCGATGACAGATCTTTTTCCAGCTTCCCAAATGCAGAACAACCTTTCCCATTTATGGCTTGAATTTCTTCATCTAAGCTCTCATTGGCTGAGATGTAGTTCCCAACGTAGCAGAAATCGCTGAGTTTGTTGACATGACTGCCTTCGATGAAAATTGAAGGTTTCCTTGCTTGGTTGCCAGGTTCAGGCTGGTAAAGTACGTCGGTCTTTTTCAAGCTTATTGTTAGTCCGAAGTTTTTTGCAGCTCTGGCAAACCGAGAGATTATCTCTTGGAGGTCTTCTTCATTATGTTCTACCAATTCACAGTCGTCAGTAAATTGTAGGTCATAGACGAGGATGTTGCATACTTTGGTTTTGGCGCGCAGGCTACCAAATTAAGCAGCTTTCCATCAGATCTGGTATGCAGAAGAACTACAGAGCTGAGGCCATTCTTAGCTTTATCGAGAACTGCTGCAACAAAAAGGCCAAATAGCGTTCGAGCCAGTACACAGCCTTCCTTAACCCAATTACTGATTGGGAAGAGAGAACCCTCCACCAAGGTTTATTTGCTCTTGCATTCCTTCGTGGAGTTGCCTGATAATCGTCACTGAACGTGGAAGGCATCCTAATTTTGGCAGCAATTGCCCCAGTACTTCATGACTAACGTTGTCAAAGGCATTCCTTAGATCAACAAATGTCATGTTAAGATCTCAGTTCTGTTCGATGCACTTTTCCTGTAGCTGTCTGAGTGAAAAAATCATGTCCACAGCGCTGCGTCCCACATGAAATCAACACTGACTTTCTGGGAGTATATCATCACTTATACATGTCAGGATCTTTAGCAACACAATCTTTGCGAGGCCTTTAGCATCGAAAGCGAGCAACCTAGGTGATTATTACAGTCTCTTTTCTCCCCTTTGTTCTTGTAAATAGTCATAGTGGTCGCATCTTTGAAATCCCAAGGAAGGGTCCCCGACTTCCACATCCTGGTATATAAGTCATGAAGCGATTTCATCAACATTTCCTCATCGCTCTGCAATACTTCGGCTGCAATACCATCTGTTCCTGGGGCTTTGTTTGACTTGAGCATCCTGATGGCTTTTAAAACCTCATCCAGGGTCGGCGGTTCATCTAGTTGATGCTGTATTTGTCTTGAAGGAATTCTCGCAATAGCTTCTTCACTGACGGACTCAGACCTGGTCAGTAGACCTTGGCCCATTAGCTACCTTTAGAGCATGAGAAAAGTTGCGGGAATCATGCGCGTCAGCGAAGTTCTGTATTTCTGCCGTTTTGTCCTTCCACCACTGGTGTTTCATTTCCCGTTGCTGTAAGAGACCTTTCAGGAAGAGAATTTTGGGATGATTGGCACAGTTAGTTCTTCCTTTTATCTAAGTGTATTGGAGTTTGTCTACATAAAACAAGAAAACCAGTACTCTGAAAGCAGAAAGAGTTCCTTTTTAACTTGAACTCTTCCAATAATGTTTTGTTTCTTCATTTTCTCTTTGTTTTCCCTTTCTCGTTTATGATTGGCTAGTTTTGATACATATATCGTATGAAATAGTTTTCCATATACACATACTTTCCTTTCTGTCGATAGATGCTGTGAAGAGTGTCAGAGGAAAAAAGTTTATACGTATGTTTTTAGAGCAATGTCCTTTCTTTGAAGACGATTTTCAAGCTGCCACACAAAGTTGTTCAAACAATGAAAAGCTGACGATGATCCAAGATCCTCTCAAGACCAAATAGTGATACTTTCATAGCATAACTTGCTGAAGTAAGGCAAAATAACTTGCAAATACAGATCACTCGATTGCCTTGACAAGGTTCATCACGAATTTAGTCATTAAAGCACCACTTGATTTTTACACCCCAAATATGTTTGAAGTCAAGCAAACATAACAAGGCAATTAATCAGAATCTTACCTGCATATTGTGATGATTTTCTTAACAGAAAATTTCTTTAAATTAGTTTTACAAATGAACATTGTCCTCCACGTACAAACAAGAGAGAATACGGAAGCTTGAAGTACAAAATTTTCCCTTCTAACACAACTTGATGCAGTATGTCAAATAGGTGTGAATTAAGACAAGATGTATCAAGTCAGTTTGGTAGGTTGACAACTGAAACGTCATGTCAAAAATAGGTCCTAAATTTCTATCGACCTCGGATTAGCGCTGACGATTGCTTAGGTCTATGCCGACTTACTTTCCTCACACAAGTCTGCATCTGTCATAATTTGACCTTGACAAAGTGTCCCAGGGCTAATAATTCTGCTAGAAGTCAGGGAACTATGGCAAATCATTGAATCAGATCTTTTCCTCCTAATTGTGTTGGTTTTCTTGATAAAGTATTTCGTTGTCATAATTTCTAAAACGGTGCCTGATACGATAGAAGAGAAAAGTGGACTCTTAAGATTGACAATTTGCATCAATTTTTCTTTCCAGACCTTTCTTTATTCATTTCTCCAAGCTCAGTATTTTTAGGTGATGGCAAGAAGCTTTTAGGATATGTGGTTAGTGAAATTCTTTGGGAAGACAGTGATTTGTCCCTATTATCTTAACTTGATGTTTTTTTCGTGCCAGACTTTGCGGAAATTTTATTGTTAATAAAGTCAATAACTGAGGAGGGGCATTCGGTCGTCTTTCACAAGAAGAGAGTTAAAGTTTACACTGGAAATGCTTTGGCTGCTGGAGAAATTCGTAGTGATTCAAATTTTTTGCTGTATGAATTAATTGGAAAACTGGTGGAACCAAAGCAGGTTGTTGCAAATGTTGCTCGGAAGCTAGACTTGGTAGGAACGTTTGGGGCATACGAGTTTATAAAATTTGAAAGAAATGGCGCAAAAGGGTTAGCTTCCTAACCTAAATTTTCCCGATTGATGTTTCATTTGTGAAGATTGCTTGACCGGAAAGTAGATTCGACTGGCTTCTCCTAAAGAAGATACATGAGTCTATGAGATTCTAGAAAGTGTTCATTCAGATATGTGCCAGTTGCATGAGTTATTGAATGGTGGTCCTATGTACTTAGTTACTTTCATGAATGACTTGTCTAGCTGCACAGAAATTTACGTTTTGAAAAATAAGACAAATGCATCGCTGAAATTAAGAAATTTACAAAGTGGCAGAGGGAGTTACCACAAAATAGCTAGATATTCTGAGAGCTGATAATGTAAGGAGTATATTAACAAAGAATTTGATTTGCAATTGAGTAAAAATGGCATTTTACATCAAACAGCAATACGATTTGCTCCACTCGGACTCTGTTAAATATAGCTTGTAGTCTGCTATTTTGAAGTAGTTTGCCAGGTAGTTTTTCGGTGGAAGCGGTGAACACGTCATGTTATTTGCAGAACAGAAGCGGTACTTAGTCTGTGACTGGTTTTCTGACATACGAGATATATTGGAAATATAAGCCAACTGTGTCTTGCTTGGAAATTTTTGGTTGCCAGGCAGTTATTCACGTTTTAAACGAGGAACAGAATAAATTACAACCTTGAAGCCAAATGGCAGTTTTCATCGGCAAGGGAAAGCGTAGAAAAGCTTATTGTTTTGGGCATCCAGAGAGTGAACAAGTCATTATCAGTGGTTGATAAATGAAATCATCATCAGAGGTCTATTGAAAAGTTGTGTTTTACTGTAGATGGTAAGGAAAATGGCACCTAACTTGAATCAGACGATCATTGATCGATTCCTAAGTTGCAGACTCCAGGTTACTGACATTTGCAGTTGCTCTCTGTCAGGGCAAATATGACCTTAAGTACTAAGTGATGACCATGTCAAAACATAAATTGTATGTCCTCATAGCATGCCTTGATGAGATAAGGCAAAAATATGGAGAAATAGAGACAAGACGGTTGTCCTTACAAGGTTTATCATTAATTTACTAAACAAGAAATTACTCTGTTTATACACTAAAGATAAATTGGAAGTCAAGCAAAGATAACAAGGCAATTTATCAGATTTTTACCTCCAAATTCTTTTGCTTTAGTCGATTGAATTACTTTTTTTTCATAATTTTTACAACAGTACCTTGTCTTCCTCCTACAAAAGGCGAGACTAAACGGACTCTTAAAATGAACAATTTTATTTTATTTTTCTTCTACTTCATGTTTTCCTAAACGAAAATCAATCATTGAAATCTTATAGTATGTACTTGCAAAGAACAGCTCTACTTCGATAAGGATTTATATACTCGTATTTCAGTCAACGGATCTTTTTGGTTACTTTTTCAATCACTGCAGTATAGATGACCCATTGGATTAATGCGAAAACATATCAACATATCAATTCACAGCAAATAGTCTTAAAACCCCCCTTCCCAAGGCATAACCAAGCGGATCTCATCAATGTAATCTAGACATAAATTTTGTTTGATTAATGAAATTATCATCACGACATCTACTTAAATGACATGTTTTACTAAAGATGGTTGGAAAGATGCTAGCTAATTTGTGTCAGAGGACCCTAGTTCAATTCCGTAGTTGCAAATTGCAATTTATTGACATTGGCAGTTGCTTTGCAAGGGCAAATCATGAGCCCACCAAAAGATAAATTGGATACCTTCATAACATGCCTTGATGAGGCATGGCAAAAACACTGGGAAATAGAGACAAGATGGTTGTCCTTGCAAGTTTTATCACACGTTTTCTAAGTAAAACACCACTTGGTTTGTACACTACCAATAAGTTAGAAGTCAAGCAAATATAGCAAGGCAATTAATCAGATATTTACCTGCAATATATGTTGCTCTTCTTTAAGAAATATTTATTTTCATAAGTTTTACAAGGGTATCTTGTCTTTCTTCTACAATAGAAGAGACAAATGGACTCTTGGAATGTACAATTTATATGAACTTTTCTTTTTCGTTATGTCTTCCTAAACTGAAATTGAAAAGGTGAATTCTAACAGCATTTAATTGTAAAGTACAGCTGTGGTTTAGCAATCATGCATATTGTCGTATTTAAGTCAACAGACATTTTAGATTGTATTATCGATAACTATAATATAGGTGACATGTTTTAGTGATACGAAAGTATATCAAAAGTTTTCAAGGAGGCAGAAATTCTTGTCTTACCCTTGTTTTGAGAAAACAACATTCTAAGTTGTTACATGACATTTCTCTGAGACTTGTCTTGTAAATGGTTGAAAAGATTCAAACTAGTTAGAATGAGTGGACCCTAGTTCGATTCCCAAGCTGCAGATGGTATCTTATTGACATTGACTTTCATTTTTGCAAGGCTAGAGGCAACCATATTTACTACACGAGGAGCAAATCACCACATAAAAATTTTACGCCAGTTATGTCTCCAGATTGCAAATTACCGACATTGACTGTTCTTTGTTCTAAGGCTATAATTTGCTTTGCCTTTTGCAAGTCAAGTGGAAGTCAAGCAAATATAACAAGACAATCGGACAAGGTAATCTATTACTTCTCTTGATAAAATATTACATGTCCATACGTATTATTAATGGTGCGATGTATTCTTCATGCAATGAATAAGATAAGACGGACATTTAATAAAACATTTTTTTCGGCTTTTCTTTCTTCTTTTGTTTCTATTGTTTAACTTCTTGCATAAACATCTCATGTTTTTCTATTTTGTTGTCATTGCAGTTCAATTGTTGCAATATCAGATATACAACAATTTTGCTACAATAAATCTTAGAATTAAGATATGTTTTAGCGTTGGTTGACCCAATATAGTTACTCAATATGCTTGGGTTTTCTATTTCTCTATTTTGAAAAAATGCGACCAAAAATAGTTAAAATTAGTTAAAATGGCAATTTTGTAGCCGGTTCAAACCATGTTTACTGCCCACTAATCTGTTCGTACGAATTTTTCTCATCTTATATTTTTTTTCCTCACTCATTAAAACAAACAACTTAATCACATTATTAAGAACTAGAAAAACCAGAAACAATTGGTGACAATTTTTGATCATGATGAGAAATAGTACATTAGGACTTTAATTACGTTGAATGCAATTAATCTAAGTTTTAAGGATGCCCTTAAAACACTTCCTTTATGGTATACCAATTCTATGTCTGGTCGTTACTGTTCACTAAACGTAATCCAGATAAGTGTCTAGCATGCACTCGGAGTCTTCATTCTTTTCAATTTTGCATGTCTGCAACAAAATACTTCGGCATAGTATGACGTGAAATCTGACGAGTCGAATATTGCCATCTTCAGTTGTTCAATTGCATTGTGGCAAGTACAATTTGGTTGAATGAATGAGTGAGGGCTGAATATTGGATGAATTGAGGGATGAAGGTTACCTGGATTGTGTAAATGGAAAAATGAATGGATGAAAGGTATGTTGATGGAGCGATTGATTGATGCAAGAATGGATAATTCTATCGATGGTTGGATGGTTGACGGACTGATGCTTTCAAGGATGCATGTATAGAAGGATGGCTGAGTAATTTGATGAACCGACGGTTCCGTCAATTGAGGGATGGATGAATGCATGGATGGATTGTTGCGTGCGTGAATTCAGAGAGGGATGGATTGATTGTCGAAATCATTATGAAAACATGGATGGAAAATTGCGTTTGAGGTAACGATTGATGGTTTGATCAACGGGCGACTAGTTTGAAGGTTGGGATGATTAGCTGGGCGTGTGGGTCGATTCGAGGAAGGTTCAAGGCATTGATGGACAAATAAATAGATGGATAGGCAAATGAAATCATTGATAACGTTAATTGTTAAGTAGATGACAACTATTTTGAGTCAGGAGACCCTAGTTCGGTTCCCAAGCAATAGATTGCAGCATATTGACATTGCTTTTCATTTTTACCAGAGTAAAGGTTACTAGATTTAGTACGTAATGAGCACATCACGACATAGGCCTTCATATTCCTTATGGCATCACGTAATGGAGAATGGCACAAAATATGAGCTGGAGACGAGATGTTTGAATTCAATTTGGGTAGCATGACACTTTTGAGGCCATATCGACAACAGATTGTAAATACTTATCTTGCATTCCTTCCCAATGTCTAGTTTGAAGTGACCACACCTGTGCATAGTACTTTCTGTCAATTGCCTAAAAATGCAAGGGAGAGGGACTTGCACTAGCGAAGTCACTACATAACAGGAGATAAGCACTTTGATCCAAGCAACTTTTTAGCAGTAAAAACATATAATGTTTTGCAGTTTAGTTGGATAGTTTGGTTAGGCTGATATTGGACTCACTTGGCCTGTTACATCAATAAGTTAGCAATTTCAGTACTTTCGAATTATCGCTACAATATTTGCTTTATGTTTGGATTCCACAATTAACACCAACGAGATATTGCTTTTCACCAAAATAAAGTTGACAAGTTTTGATGGAAAGCTAAGAGCAACCAATAGCTAACATTGACCTAAGATCCTCTCAAAAGCAAATATTTAGATACTCATAGCATGACCTGAGGAAGTATCCAATATAACTTAGAAATACACATAAGGTGATTGTCTTTACCAGGCTCAGCATGAACGTAGTAGTAAAACCACCACTTGATTTGTATACTTCAAATATGTTGAAAGTCAATCAAACAGAACAAGGCAATTAATCAGAACTTTACCTGCATACTTTGATGATTTTCTTGACCAAATATTCCATCAGTTTTCAAACTGTACCCATGTCCTCCTCCTTTAATGGAAGAGAGGAAATGGGCTCATGAAATAAACAAACTGTGTGATCGTGTCTTCTTTCAGATTCTCTAAATTGAAATCAACACATTGAATTTTTTAGAATATACTTGAGAAGTACAGCTTTGGTTTGATAAGGATTTATATCTTGGTAATAAAGTCAAAAGACAGTTTAGATGGTACTATACATAGTTTCGATATATATGACATATTTCAGTCATACGACAATATGTCAACAGTTCTCAGCGCGGCAGAAATTTGTCTTATACTTGTTAGGTTCTAGAACACCACCATCTAAGAATTTAGCAACATCGATCTGAAATAGGTGCTTTACAGCTAGTTTGAGTCAGGACAGCCTGGTTCGATTCCCTAGCTATGGGTTGCAGCATATTGACACTGCTTTTCATTTTTACGAGGGCAAACGTTACAATATTTGCTACGTGATGAGCACATCATGACATAGGCATTCTCCTTTGTTTTTTCATTAGCCAATGGAGGATGGCAAAAAATGTGAAGTAGAGATAAGATGTGTCAAGATAATTTGGGTGACATGACACATTTGAGGTCATATCGGCAACAGATTTTAAAAACTTATCTTGCATTCCTTCCCAATGTCTAGTTTGAAGGGACTACACTTCTGCATAGTACTTTATGCCACTTGCCTAAAAATACAGGAGAAAGTGACTTATAACACAGAGTAGCCAGGGCACTACATAACAGGAGACAAGCACTTTGATGCAAGCAACTTGTTTAGCAAACAGTTCGAAGGTTGGAGTGATTAGCTTGGAGTGTGGGTCGATTCATGGAAGTTTTAAGGCATTGATGGACAGATAAATACTTGGATAGGCAAATTTAGGCTTGGATAAATGATTGAATCCATAAGGTGATGGATGAAGGGATAAGGATTAGTAATTTGATAGATAAATGAATTAATGGACGTATGTAGGAATGGGTGTTTAATTCCATTTATGGCGGATGTAGTATAGGTGTTCGTAGGTGCATAGTTAATCACATTAATGTATGGGTTCTAATTTAATCACATGTTCTTTGACTGGCAATCAATCCTAAGACTTAACTTGAGAAACAAAGATAGCGGATCATTCTGATGGCAAACATGCTTACAGGCAGCATGTGTTTGTACCTACAATTTTACATTTGATGTCAAAGTTTGACGTTTGGAATCATAATGAAATACTTTGGAAGCCTTTTTATATGTTAAGCCGTCATTATTTTTTAATCTACAGCAGTAGGCGATACATCCATGCATAGTAGAGAATAGACGATGTAGTGTATATCATATTTTCTTGATTACTGAATATTGCTGTTTATAGTTGGTTACCGCTGACATTAATTCAAGGTTGTTAAACTGGAAGATCAGACGAGATGAAATCAAATGGGATACTGTTGATTACTTAAACACAAATTATAACTCTGGGCCAAGTTCAAGTAGATAATTAAATGACAAGTCAAGAGGTTGACTGCCTGACTTTCAAACCAAAACTCATGTGGATTAAGATGATAGTTATGTGTAATGAATTGCAGTCGAATAATTTGAAGATGAACAGATTGTATTAGAAGCGTTTAATCAGGATTTGAGAGTCTGTAGGACTACAAGGAAACAAGGATATAGTTAACTCGTCCAATGAATTTGCATTATGAAATCCATATAGTTCCATTGTACTTTTCTTTAACAATCATATAATATCTTGGCGAGTTAAAACGTATGAAAATGGATTGATTTACAAATGACTTGTTTACTTAAACAGTTTACGTAAAAGCATAGGAAAATAGGAATACTACTATGGTGGGAGAATATCCACGTTAACATCTTCTAAACATTCTAATGTATATCTTACTTTATACTTACATATTATTCGGCCCATCTTGTTCTCCAAATTGATAGTTGGTCGCCAGTTCCTTATCAGTGACTTTATTCAGTTTTCCAATATTTTATTGTCATTTGTCGGCTCAACCAGACTCAAAAAGTAAATAAATAAGATATTACATCATGAAAGTGTTTTATGTTATGATCTGTGCGACCCATCGCTCGAAGTATTTTTGAAGACGTATAATAATCACACGTCGGCCATTTGCTTACTTACAGGGACATATATATCAATTGTTTCAGTAATTCCATGTGTTTGACGAAGAACGGTACCAACCAAGCCAAATCGACTTGGGAAGTCAAGTTCTTATAATTTCATTGCTAAAGTTCCTTTTTTGAAATGATATCAACAATCATTCAAAGTCCATGTGATTTCCAAGTTTATGTCTTCTCTGGAACCTTAAATTCTTTAAACTATCGAGTTGGCCATTGAAAGATAGAACTCCAATAAATCGCTTGCCTTTATTCTAAGTGGGCAGCAAACGTGGACACCATATCCTTGTCTTCTTGTTCATATATTGATAATTTGTAATTTATTTATAAAATGATGTTACAAATCTTCTTCGTCTGACGACTTCCTTCCAATGATTTGAATCATTGCAACATCGATGTGCAAATTCAAAGAGCACGTTTTCATCTCCCATGGGATCAAACTTTGATAACAGCAGGTTTTTGCTGCACGTGAAATTCATTAACTTGCAAGAAAAATAATTAACTCGCACGAGGAAATCATCAGACGACACTGAGTTTTTTCTTCCTCGTTAAATTTGAACAGAAATAAGGTAAAATTTGGTACGAAAACACAGAAAGATTCAAAATGTTGTCCGAAAATGATCTGGTTGTCTTCGTACTTAAGGATATGAAAAAATTCTGTACTCGTTATTTACCCTCTACATATATGTAGATAAATTGGAAATTAATACACTTTGCATTAAAATTTTGTACAGAGCACAACAATTAGCACAACAATTATAAACTCACATTAAAAATGTCTTGCGTGTATTCTTTGCAAATTTGAAACAAATTCAGGTAGTAATTACTATCATATTTTAATGTTCATACCTTGTTAACAAAGTTCTGTTTTGACAGACATGATATCGCTTGAAATGCGCTCATTCAATGTAGAGGTCAAGTTAAGTAAATTTTATCCAGTTCTTCCCAATTTCTGCCCAAGCAACAGTTGCCAGTACGTATTTTTTGCAATGTCGTTGTGCCAGCTTTTGACAGTCAAAGGATTTATGATGAGCCTCCTAAGGAACAGCGAAAGATTTCCATGCCACCTTCGTCAAGCTGAAGTGATTAGACCATCTAGTATGATTTCCATACTTCGCTCGACAGAACAGAGATCATACTTTTCACACGATAAGGTTCAAGCAAAACAACACAATCAACAACACAACAGAAACGAAACAGAAACAGTATAACAACAAAGGGACAACAGCAGCGTAACATAAGCACCAATTCAGGAGCAATAACAACAACAATAACAACAGTTAGACAGCAGTAAGGTAATAAGACAACAGCAACCCAGGAGCAACAGCAACAACAAAAGCAGAACGATAACTGCAATACCACGACAATAACAATAACAACAGCAACAGCAATTAGACAACAGTAAAGCCATAGAAATAATAGGCTAGAATAAGCGCTCAATCAAAAACTAGGGTCAAGTTTTAAAATCCAAGATGGTAGCAGCGGCAAGGTAAAAAAAACCGCGCGAAAATTTGAATGCTGTAAACATCCAATGTAAGAGTAACTTATTGCTTCACGAATATCGAAGTGTTGTGCGGACTGTTGCTTCACGAATATAGAAGTGTTCAGTCAACAGTTAGTTAAGTTATTTAACTCAAATATGCCTACTTTCTGCTCAGCATAGAATTGTACCAGTCAATGGCAAAAACGTGGGAGAAATGTCGGTCCTGAAGGAACGTGCCGTCTGTCATTTTACAAGCAAGTGAAAGTATAATTGAAACCGTGAGGTCGCAAACTTGTCTGAAATCAGCGCATTTAATTTACTGGCGTGACCAGGTTTCTGGTGTGTTTTAGACTATTTATTGACATTTGTTGCGGGAACACCATTGATACTATGTCTTAGATAACCTTCTTTAATATACAGGGGTTACCAATGTGTTGTTGACTATTTCTTGAAATTTAGTTCGGTAACACCGTCGATGCGATGTCTCAAATCACTGTGCTTAGTATACGGGAGTGACCAGGTTTCTGGTGTGTTTTTTCCTGATCTGTTGATATTTATTGAGGTAACGCCGTTGATACGATGTCTTAGATAAGCGCGATGTGTTTTATACGATTTCTTCAAATTTATGGTTAGATTCCACGCTGTAATGTTTCGTGTTGATATACTGGGGCTAAAATTAGATTCTGGGGTATCATCAAGTAACAGTTGATATACTGGGGCTGAGTTGAGATTTTGGTGTGACCTTATATTTTGGGGGTAACGTGACCAACGTTACTCTTTTGCCTTGCCACATGCGCCATGTTTATGTCCAGTTTTGGCCCGTTTGAAATGTAGGCTCGGTACGACAGCGCTCATTCTAGCCTATTATTTCTGTGAGTAAAGCACAGGATCACCAATAACGACATACGAATAACAACAACGGCAGCAGCACCACATCAACAAAGGAATCAACATAGCAAAGACAACACATCAGCAAAAACAGGAACACAACAGCAACCAAACTCCATAGCAACGCTCCATCGTTGGCTTTTAGATTGTCATACCAGGATATTGTAGGTGTAGGGGACATTGTTATTATTTGAAAATTATAGCTCTGTTGACGGAATATATATATATATATATATATATATTCCGTCATCTGACACTGATGAAGGCTTAAGCCGAAACACATAAAAAATTAATGAATTTCCCCTTACCCACCGCTGGGTTTCGT
>JANTCA010091169.1:0-13338 GCA_024741275.1 Chironex yamaguchii
TTGGTAACTATCAATGTATACCTGCAGGCATTTAGGTTTGGTACCTATCAATGTATATCTGCAGGCATTTAGATTTAGTACCTGTCAATGTATATCTGCAAGCATTTAGGTTTGGTACCTATCAATGTGTATCTGAAGGTATGTAGGTTTGGTACCTATCAATGTATATCTACAGGCATTTATGTTTGGTGCCTATCAAAGTATATCTGCAGGCATTTAGATTTGGTACTTATCAATGTATATCTGCAGGCATTTAGATTTGGTACCTATCAATGTATATCTGTAAGCATGTAGGTTTGGTACCTATCAATGTGTATCTGAAGGTATGTAGGTTTGGTACCTATCAATGCATACCTGCAGGCATTTAGGTTTGGTACCTATCAATGTATACCTGCAGGCATTTAGGTTTGGTACCTATCGATGTATACCTGCAGGCATTTAGGTTTGGTACCTATCAAAGTTTATCTGCAGGCATTTAGGTTTGGTAACTATCAATGTATATCTGCAGAGATTTAGATTTGGTACCTATCAATGTATATCTGCAGGCATTTAGGTTTAGTACCTATCAATGTATATCTGGAGGCATTTAGATTTGGTACCTATCAATGTACGTCTGCCGTTATTCAGGTTTGGTACCTGTCAATGTATACTTCTACTTACTTAAGTACCTACCAATTGATATGTTATGTGCCAGATTTTTTCCAATGGATGTATACTGCTACTTATTTAAGTACAGTGCATATCAAACCTTTTGCATGGGAATTCAGGGTTAGTACTTTTCAAACTATATCTTTACGTATTTAGTTTCTGTACCTCTTACTTGACATTTCAAGTATTTTAGTTTGTTTCCAATGAATGTATCTACGTTTAGTTTCCAGTAGTGGATTTTCTATGTATATATATTTTTAACGTACCTATTAATTAATATAATACTTACTAGTGTTTGGTACGAGTGAAGACATTTTCTTTCTAGTACCTCTATCAATATATGTGCTTAGGTATTTAGGTTTGGCAGCTATTAATCGATACTTCTAACTCCTTTGGTTTGATATTCATTGACTCTATTACTTATTTAAGTTTGGTACGTTTGGTATGCTTGAGTTTTGTAATCTAGGTTTGTTACCTGCGAATGTATATTTTTAAGTATCTGAGGTACAGTCGTACTGACGTTATAAAACTCAACGAGAAAGTATGAATATTTCTATTCTTGATTCAAGTACTTCCTATGTCAGGCGCTATTCTATCGCACAGAAGTGGTGTCTTATGCAAGTGTGGACACGACAGTATATCTATATATCCGTGAGTCTCAATATTCTTGTTTAACCATTCTTGTCCTTCCTATATAAACCAGGTTTTAGTTTAGGTGGTCACTGGGTAACGAGGTCAAAGGATTGCTTAATGATACGGAAGAGTCCATTGTTTCTTTGAGAGAAAAAGTTACCAACAAATGCGATCTTCCCTACTATATGTAGGGTGCGAATTGATTCTTACTCTTGCTAGTGTATTTGTATTTAAACTGAATTGAAACGATACGTGGAAAACAAGACAAACGCACGTGTTTATTACCAAGCCAGATATTGTAGTACTCATAAATTAGATACTGTCTTGCTCATACATAAGATATTATTTTCTATCTAAATACAGAATAAGTCTATTTAGCAGTGGGAATATATGCAGGCATCTATAAACGTAGATATTTACATATCTTGGTAAGTATATAATCACCTGTAAAACAACAAAAGGGTGGATATCTGGCGAAACGGAAACATCGGCTAAGAGAAGGTAGTAAGAAAGTATTTTATAAAGAGACATGAGAACGTGCATGGTAAATTATTGGAACTGTGGCCGAGCATATATGTCTTGACCTACGCACGTACTTCAGTATTCACGTTTGACATCAACATTGATGCAAATCTGCATTTTTAGGGATGATATGGCATATAACAAATACCTAGATTAATTTTGTGAAAAAGTAAGAGATGATTATTTCGAGAACAGCATTTAAATTTTGAGCTGGACATACTCCCGCTGAAAAAGTGGTAGCTCTACATGTATGCACTACTTCTGTAGATATATTTGGGGTACATATTTATCTAAATCATAAAAATACAAGGATCTGCGTCTGAATGTAGGTTCGTAAATAGTTAACACTAAGATAAATGGTTAGGTAAGTGTAAACTGAACGAGCTTTTAAAATTCCTATCACAACATGAATCAGAAACTTTCAGAAACAAATCTTCCAATTTTTCGTACGTCCAGTACACTACATATCCAGGCAAAATGTCACATAGCATATCACAGAAAATAATAAACCAAATTGGCAACTTATTCGTCTCCATCCCTTGTTCAATTCTTCCACCATATTGGCTTTCAGAGGCTATATAATCACTGTTCACTTTTAACTTGTTACTCTGCTCCAGGCCTCTTGTAAAAATTAAAAACGTCTTCATGGTTTCGGGCAAATAACCTTCAAACTTAAAAAGGGCTTCTTTCTTCCCGAGAATAGTGCGTCTTTCTTTACTATAGGCTCAATTACAAGGCAAGGTGTAGAGTGACTGAAATTTCATAAACTTAAAAAACACCGTCGTGCTTCAGTGTTCTTTGGCAAATGTACTTGCCACATGCACGCGGCCATAATAGACAAGAGACAATAAGGGATGGAGTTGTTTAGAAATCTTACTATAACTTCATTGTACTCTTTACAAGTCACAAAGCGTCTCTAATTAAGGCTCTGTGTACCAAAACAATCAAACAATTGAAGCCGAAAACAACACGAAAAAAACACACAAGGGATTCCAGATTGTGAGCTGAATGGAATAGACTATAGTACTTTTTAGTCGAAAATTTACCGAAGGACTGTCGATTCAAATGGGTAGTAAAGTAAGAAATGCTATGTGTTTCACTCGCAATAGTCTCTACACAAGAAGTTACTGTGATAACCACCTCTCCGTGTCACTTTATAACAACAATTTTCCCTCTCCTGAATTACTGTGGAGTGCCATACATAACAGCGAGCAGTCGTTAAATAACTAGACACCAGAACATTCGTCTGTGCTGTGTATTTACAAGTGAAAAGGTAAGCGCATGGATTTCAAAACTCAACATCTGAAACTACTTCTTGTCCTACTCAAGGACTTGACGACCAACTTCGCTTAAGTCATGTTTGACAATAAAATTTGCTCTGTAACATGATACCATAGATATTTCATGACTCAAAGGATGGTCTATCAGAGAAAGTGAAGTTGGGCAAGACTACTCTTTCAATCTACCTGCTTATCGTTTAAACAAAATCGTTTAGGTTTACGGAAATATTGTCATGTAATAGTACTCTGTACTACACCGGCTCTGACGTGAATCTATACCTGACATGTTGTCTTTTGCTTGTTGACGGCTTTAGAAGGAAGTACGTTCGGTTTGGCTGTAAAATTTTTGATACTCCGTCTAGAAGCATTCGTCAGAGTCACAAACAACTTTCATGGCAAACTTCTCCATATCAGTTGGTAACGGACCGCAGAGTCAACGCGTTACAGACGTTGTAATAAACAAAAATTCACCTACCGATCTTTTCCTTTCCGCTTTGCATGCCAGGCTCCCATATCATAGCCCATTTATGGACCAAAACGTTGGACACAATAACTTAATAGCATAGAAATCTTCGCGAGTTGAAATTTTTTACGCTATTCTGCCATGTTCTTGTGTGAAACAGGTGGTTAAAGCCATCTGGTAGCACTGCTCAAACGTACATCATCTTCCCTTTACGCTTTCTTTGACTGTATTTTAAATCAGAGCGAAGCAAAAAAATAGAGAAATTTCCTCTCAAACTCCACTGGTAAAATGCTCTTCTCTGCTAAAGAAGTCCCGCTACAATTTAGGTCTTATCTATGCTTGTAAAATAACGATTGCTTAGCTCAACAAACAACACGTTGTTCTCACACTACCAGCAAGCATAATTTCGAGTGACTAAACATATATTTGCATATGTTAAAATTGGACCTGTGCTAAGTGATTGTCTTAAAACACATCAAGCATAAACGAAAAACATTCGTGAGTAAGCGAACAAATAGTGGATATTTTATACTGGTCTACGCGCCCTTCAGCCGGTTAAACAGCGTAAAGCAAACTGCTATATTATGAAATATACCCTAAGCGCGACTGATCGCTAGGACAGCTCACCATCTACCAAACATTGGCTGTTTGTCACCGGCTACATAGTTGCGGTGGACCATACAACTGAGTCACTGTAATGATACAGCAAATATCAACAGGTTAAATGGAAGAAGAGAACCACAACTACTATAGCAAATGGCTATCTATCCTTGGCTAGCCCAGAACTGACAAAGAACACACAGATATTTCAAACCGAGTTTTTCATGGCCATAGTGTGCGCGGTACAACACTTGTTTCGCTCATGTGTCGTTGGCTACAAGTATTCACGTTTGATCTATGACCTTGTGTGTTATACTATGATGTGTAATGACAACGCGAGCTCAAATCTTAATTTTTATGTACTTATACCCCTAACGATTTAAACAACAAACGAGACATTTGTTTATCAGCTTCTCAGTCCAGGTTTATTGCGTGAAACGAATTAAAGTGCTGTGGGCGTAAAAACAAGTAAACGTTGTTTGAGATGACAATTATTTTCACAACAAAGGCAATATGAGTTTCCTGAATCACAAACAAATGATCACAAGGATTTCCTAAGAGTAGATCACCTTTTTGTAACACAAGAATTTCCTAACCAGTAGGCTGGCATTCAAGGCATTTTTGGTACGGTTTATTAATTACTCTTCATTAGGCATGTGCAAATGCCAAAACCAGTAAGATGCTCACTTTAATTTCAGCATAATACAGAAACATTACGTTTCCCTGGCGAGCAAAATTACGTTCAAGCCAAAATAATAAAATAATAAAATAATAAAGAATATCACGATATGCTAATTTATAGTGATATTATCGGCGAACATACAGTAAAATAATCCAGGAATATAGATTTAAAAAACAGAAAACGGTCAGTACTGTCCAAACAGCATACACGATACAGTAGTATGCGAATATCCAATGACATTACAGATGCATACACAGTTTGACAATGCAAAAATATAGAATTAAATAATAAAAAACGGTTATTTAAGTAACAATAGCAGACATGGTAAATAAGTACACAAATATATATATATATACACAATTGAAACAACGCAGTACTATACATTTAAGTAATAGCAAAGGGTCATCAAGCAACAACAGCATACACTGTATACTACTATGTAAATGTACAATGTTAATACGAGTGAGTACTCAGTTTATATATAAAATAAGAATATATATAAATGCAGTAACAGGAATTGAAGAACACGAGGTGTGATAATGCATAAAAATACAGTAACGTAAATAAGCAATCAAAGAACTTACAAAAATAACATAGTAATGCTAACAAAAACATTGATATTTAGAAATGCACTACGCTAAAATGATGCAGGAATACAAAT
The DNA here is from genome assembly GCA_024741275.1 of Chironex yamaguchii. Lineage (NCBI taxonomy): Eukaryota > Metazoa > Cnidaria > Cubozoa > Chirodropida > Chirodropidae > Chironex > Chironex yamaguchii. Next base: position 5,490 of record JANTCA010091169.1, read on the forward strand.
TGAAATCTGTTAGAATATTCTTAGTTACTATAACTAAGGAATAATTTACTACTGTATATAAGAGCCAGGCTGATAATCTTAGGAGAAAAAAACATGAATTTAACTAATAAACTATTATTTCAACGTTTCGTCAATTAAGCATATACAGTGAAAACAGAATACAGAATATGATTACAAATTTATATGCAGTCAAATGAAAGTATGCAATGAAATGGAGATGATTACCAATGAAAACACAAAAAACTAGATTACGAGGAGACATAAAGAGACAGTGTAGTCATATACGAGTATACAGCAAAATAAAATGAAAAGCAGTAAAACAAGAGAAAATGTTGGGAAAATGAAGGGAATATCCAGTAAAATTAAATAAAAAGCAATAAAATAAGAGAAGAATGGACAGAAAATGACGGGGAATGTACAGGGGGAATATACAGGAAAATTAAATAAAAAGCAATAAAATAAGAGAGGAATGGACAGAAAAAGACGGGAATATATAGTAAGATAAAACAAAGAGGAGCAAAATAAGAGAGGAATGGGCACAAAATGAAGGGAATATACAGTAAAATAAAATAAAAAGCAGTAAAATAAAATAAAAAGCAATAAAATAAGAGAAGAATGGACAGAAAAAGACGGGAATATACAGTAAGATAAAACAAACAGGAGCAAAATAAGAGAAGAATGGGCACAAAATGAAGGGAATATACAGTACAATTAAATAAAAAGCGGTAAAACAAGAGAAGGATGGGCAGAAAATGAAGGGGAATATACAGAAAAATAAAACTAAAAGCACTAGAACATGTGAAGAAAGAGCAGATAATGAAGGGAACATACGCTAATTAAAAATAAAAAGAAGTAAACTAAGAAACGTATGGACAGAAAATAACTGGGAATATTTGCAGTAAGATAAAATAGAAAGCAGTAAAATAAGAGAGGAATTGACAGAAATTGACGGGGAATATGCAGAAAAAACAAACAAAAGCAGTTAAATAAGAGACGAAGTGCAGAATATGAAGGGAATGTACTGTAGAATAAAATGAAAAGCAGTAAAGTACGAGAAGAATGGACAGAAATGACGGGAATAGACAGTAAGATAAAACAAAAAGCAGAAGAACAAGAGAATGCAGAGTAATATCGGGGAATATACACTAAAACAAAATGAAAAGCAGTAAAATAAGAGAATAATGGACAGAAAAAGACTGGAATATACAGTAAGATAAAACAAAGAGGAGCAAAATAAGAGAAGAATGGGCACAAAATGAAGGGAATATACACTACAACAAAATGAAAAGCAGTAAAATAAGAGAAGAATGGACAGAAAGAGACGGGAATATATAGTAAGATAAAACAAAGAGGAGCAAAATAAGAGAAAAATGGGCACAAAATGAAGGGAATATACAGTAAAATTAAATAAAAAGCGGTAAAATAAGAGAAGAATGGACCGAAAATGACGCGGAATATACAGAAAAATAAAACAAAAAGCAGTAAAATAAGAAAAGTAGGGTAGAATATGAAGGGAATATACTGTAAAATGAAATAAAAAGCAGTGAAATATGAGAAGAATGAACAGAAAATGAAGGGAATTTACAGAAAAACAAAATCAATAGCAGTTACATAAGAGAAGAATGGACAAATAACGACGGGGAAAATACAGTCAGATAAAATAGAAAGTAGGAAAACAAGAGAAGAATGCACAGAAATGACGGGGAATATACAGTAAAACGGTTAAAAGACGTAAATTAGATATATGAATAGAAAAGTAAAAAGTAACAATGAATAATAAATAGTATGATAAAATAGTTCAATAACAAGTGCAGCACATATAGCAGAATATACAATCATATTTTAACGAAACGTAGTAGAATACATATTGTTTTATATATAAACAATATGTATTTACATAATGGTATGATTGCAATTACACAAGGTAAAACAAGAGACGACTGCTAAAATAGAAGTCTGAATAACTGTACAGGTAAATTAGATACAGTAATCTAAAACAATATCATACAACAGGTGTATATTCATATCAAAATGAAAGAGAACAACCAAATGGCAGTCATCAATGGTACAGGGCTGTGGTGTGGACCTAACGTTTCTTATCCAGTGAAGCAGGTATAGCAGTTCATCATTATACCATATCAAACAAGATAATCAGAGACTGCTAAACCTCCACCAAGGCAGTCAAGGAAGTCATATACACAAAAAGATACTTCATTTTATACTGTCTAACATTTATATCTCTGATTAGATGCACAGCTTTTCTTAACATATACACACCACCTTCTTTCTAAAGAAAATAGATAAAATCCGTAATCTAGATTGCATCCGGAAGAAACTCGGTGGAGTATTAAAACATTTCATCCCGGATTGTACTTTTATTTCTGTTATCTTTGAAATACTGAGGGACAAATTTTTTAAGTCCCGTTTACCGCGAAGTTAAAGAAAATTCCAAAATGAACTAGAATCCAGGTAGCTATCAGGATGATTCTTAAAACCTAATAGAATGAAGTTCTCTCTTGAATCAATACACTACTCTGGTAAAACTTTTGCGAGAATTCGATCGTACATTGCTAACCGACAGATAAACAAAAAAACAGTAACGAAACAATACCCCCTTAGTAGAGGTAAAAATATCGCATCATTCATATCAGTAGGGTATGAGTAGACCCTTAAATGGTCACGTTTATATACGTAGTGCCATGTTTCATACGTGAAAACTAGATCAAATTTGAAGCAGTCATTCTGTAACAAAATCTTAAGGTTACCAAAGTGGACAGAAAAGCAATGCCAACACCGGTCAGACTTTCTGTCGTAAGAAAGCCTACAAATGCAACTCGTTAAAAATACCCGAAAGTGGCCAAAATAAGATTGTGTGTGTATCTAGCAGCGACATTACGTAACAGTAATTAAAATTAGAGTTTCAGGATCTTAATTAAGTTCTACTTTTGTGCCGGGATAAATATTCAATGTCCCAAACCTTAATCATACAGCACTCTGGGGAAGATTCATCTTTGCTCAACCAAGAGCTTATTTGTGCAGGAGAATCAGTATCCCAGAAGTGGAGAATTATGAACTGGACAAGGCATTAAATGTCTTAAAAGAAGACAATCTTGAGGGTGGCTAGATGCTAGTATCGACAAAAAACACTTAATTTGGACCTTTATTCCCCAAACTAAGCCACCTTAAGATACAATAGGCATAACCAATCCTAAATCATAACTATGGTTTGCCCAGCATGACAATTACCACTCAAAAGCAAAGAAGACTGCGTTCAGCTAAACATTTCGCGTCCCAAAACACAGTAAGACTAGGTTGAGCTTGACACATCCAGTCCAAAAATCAAACAAAATTGTAATGTACTTAGCATATCACGTTCCAAAAATCAGCTGGATTGCGTTGAGAAAAACACTCCGCATCCCCAAACCAAGGAGGACGTGTTGGGGTTAAAATTTTCTTGTCCTCAAAATACTACTCGTCCTGAGATCAGCAACGCACTGTTCTCTCAGATACACATCTTTTAACTAGTCTAGCCGTCACGCAATGTCGGAAAATAAAGTTATGCTGATTTACAATAAACAATAACCAACTCACAGCTCATACCCCACCCCACAAAAGAACATCTTTAACGGCCAGCCACTAATGTTTCCGGAATAAAATTACTCAAAGCCGGGCCTCACTACTTCTACACAAGTTGTTAATTGGTCAACACATTGCTCATATGAACACCGGACTGTAATTCTGAGTAATGCAAGGCATTAACTGTCCCAAACCAAGAAAAATTAATCGGAGTTATTGGGACGCAATACATTCTATCAGTAGTTACCCAAAAGGTTCTCTATTTTACTACGTGTCTGTTGTCCATCGCTATTTAAGGAAACATCTTCGTGTTACATACATATTCTTTGCCTCCAGTACTTGAGTATGGTCAAGTATGAAAACCTGGTAGTCTTATCGCAAATCAAAAGCAATTACCCTACCGTCCTTACTTGGGTACTTTTGGATATTGGCTGATAATACCCGGTTTCTTTAAATCAAAACGTTTTTGTGGCCAGTAAACGAAAATTGAAAACCTGCCAAATACAATTTGAAGCACCGTGACATACTGTCAAAATCTAACAGGAATACAAAGTAACAAGTGGAAAAACATTCCATTAAGGAAAACAAATGAGTGACTTGAAATCGCTAATGTAAACTGTGTTCCTAAAGTTCGAGGGATTGACCGAGAATCTTTGAGGCAAGCAGTGTCAGCATTTCAAAAGAGAGACACGAGGTGTTTTAAGGTTTATAAACTTGGCACACGGTGGAGAAGAAACTCCTCTTCGCTCTACTTCTTATGTCAGACACATGCACGTTTTGGTGCAATTGAAGCCAGATGACTTTACGTGTTGATCAATGCATGACATTTGGGATGATTAAGTCTTGCACCTTATCCAAGCTATGTCTCCCAAGTTATTTGTAAATGGTATATTAATTCCTCAAGTTCCAGTTAACAAAAGTTTTCGATATCTTGGACGCTACGTCAGTTTTCAGATGGGCAATTGTGAACAAAAAAATATTTTGGTTCATACAGTTGATGAAGTTTTAGATAAAATTGACTCTCTCCGACTACATCCCATGAATAAACTTCTTTTATATCGTCCCTATTTGTTACCCAAAATATCATGGCATTGAACAATTTGTGATCTTGGTATTACTTGGATTAAATCTGTACTAAAAATTAAATACCACAATTATTTTCGAAGATGGCTACAAATTCCACCCAGTGGTACTCTTGATATTTCTTTCATGAACAAGTCAAAGTTTGGCCTTAATTTTTATCGATATCTGTACTAAATTTACACGTCAAGTAAATGTCAATGTAATTATGAGGACTAATTAAGCAATGCAAATGACCCTGATGTCTTTGATCCTACTGCATTTGCTAATGTTCAATATGATCGGTTTCCAAGTACTCAGTCAGTAAGCAAAGAATTTCGTGATCAGAACGAATCCAAAGTTCCCAATACTTTAACATCATAAGGTTTAGTACTTAAGGCAGTGATCAATCTTTGTGCTCATAACCATTTATGCGTTTGGCATAAAACTTTAAGTCTATGACCTTTCAATATCCATAACATCTGTAAAATCGAACAAATATAAAGACCTTTGTGAAGATCTGGCAGAAAATCCACTTCATTAATCTGCGTATGATTTCAATTGGAGGGATAGCAAAGGACAATGTCTGTTTTATTGATGTATTTTTTTGCTGACACGTCTTAATGTTGATGATCATGACTATTTGATACGTACAATGATAAGGTGTATAATAAGATCTTCTTATTTTCTGTTTTGTCGACGTGATAAGGCCTGGACTGATCCTGAGCTTTTATGTTGGACACCTTCTTTTGGTCGTAAACATTTGTTACCAAGATTTTATGGCACACATTGTAATTAATTTGGATATGCCTTCCTGTACGTGAGTATCCAAATGTATGCATTGACACAACAAATGAATTTGAAGTTGCAAAAACTATTATTCTTATTCTTTTTATTATTGAGATGATGATGATCATTATTATTATTGGATAAAGCACATTGCTCTAGTCCATAGATGATGTTTCACAGGGTCTGATGTCAACAGGACTGCTCAAACCTCAAGGACCTTTCTAAGGATCCTTGCTGTATGCAGTATAACAGTTTTCTGCTCAATGTCAATGTCCTTCATTCTCGTTTCTAGTGTCTCTGGTTTAGTTCCAAGGGCCCCCACTACTATAGAAATGACCTCTATCTTCATGCCCCACAACCTCTTCAAGTCTCGTAAGAGATCTTGGTGCTTCTCAACTTTTTCCATCTCTTTACTGTCCAAGTCCTGGTTCCGGTCTTGGTTCTGGTCCTGGATCAGGTCTTGGTTCTGGTCTTGGCTCTGCTCTTGGTTCTGGTCTAGGTTCTGGTCTTGGTTCTGGTCTTGGTTTTGGTCTTGGTTCTGGTCTTGGTTCTGGTCTTGGCTCTGGTCTTGGCTCTGGTCTTGGCTCTGGTCTTGGTTCTGGTCTTGGTTCTGGTCTTGGTTCTGGTCTTGGTTCTGGTCTTGGTTCTGGTCTTGATTCTGGTCTTCAGTGCTTCCGCTTTTTGCTCAACCAAATTCACGAAATCCTTAGTTTTGCTAAAATTCCTTCCAAAATATAGGAAAAATCCTTCCGATTACCTTCTGCCATGTTACTCGATGGTTAATGACCTATGGTCGTTCTAGGAATGGCGGGCATTGGACCCATAATGGTAGTTATCAATTCTGCGGAGGAGAATTAACTGTCACATCCGCACTTTTCTGTACCTCAAATACTCGCATTGCCCCCAGGGGGCTTATTAATTCAGCCAATTTTTAGATTGGGGCCCATTCAAGGTGGCTTAAAGGGAGAATTTTCTTAGGCTGGTGTTAATAAGACTTAAATTTGAAGAATGATTAATCAGCTAGAACTAGTCGCTTGTGTACCAAGGACTTCAGTTAGGACGATTTCTCGTTTCACTGTGCTTCCTTCATTGCATAACTTTGCATTTGTCCCAGGTATAAACAAATCAATGCAAGAGATTGATGTAACATGGACAATACTATCAGGAGAATTGGCTGCTGCCAGAGAAATGCTGAAAGAGCTTGAAATGAAAGACACTTTGAAAACAGCAGAAGACCTCTGTAACTCTGCTGGAATACCTCTTAATTATCTCCGAGCTGCCCCTGTTCATATGAATCCCAGAACATTCTGTGCCGCAGGGCTAGTAAATGACTAATTAAATACAATATTCGTAACTTTACCATCTTTTCAAGAAAAGAACGATCCATCCGCAAATTCTCGACCTATAAGGCCTTAATCATGCGACTAATGCATATTCTTATTTTATTCTTTTGCAATCCTCTGATTTATGTCCTGTCTTCAAACACCAAAAGCCTTCCTTGTACCTTTTTAAACGTTTTCTTTCTTTTTCGCCAGTTATCTCGTTGCATTTTTCACTTCTTCATGTTTGACAAGACAGAATGGATATAACCTGTTGGATACCGAGAACGCTTTACCCATCTTCACATATGCAGATATTTATGTAGTGTTGCTTACCTCGAGTCCTTTATGACGAATTCTTACTAAAAGCTATGCAGAAATTCTCTTGTTGACATTCATATTTCAAACTTTTTATCAGCAGGACGTTTCTAAGAAATTCATTTACAAGATAAAGTATGACAACCACTGACCTAGCTTCACCTCTGACTCAAAAGCAGAAAAAGCTCTAGCATGACAATCAACTTCTCAATGCGGCACACTCTTTACGTCTCCAAGTCTCTCAAGTTACCTTCTAGCTCCCCTCACTAAATGTAACTGTTACTCAGTAGTCTTAGGCATTGATACTTTTGCTTCCATGCTTCAACAGCTGGCTTACAATAATCACCAGTATAGGTGACGCATTTCATTGCTGCTTTTCCATGTCAAATCCCTTATTCGTCTATCTTGGCGTTGTGTAAGGGTACCTGTTAAGCTAGCGCTTGTGACAAATTTCTCCTGGCGCAAACCGGAACAGGGTAAGTTGATCAAATCATAAGCATATCTTAACAAAAATTGGAAGAGAGGCGGTTACTCGTGAATTGACAAATTACGTATTCTACCGATAAAAATTAGAACCGGGCTGACAGTCTTCAAAGAAAGAGAGATGACTTTAACTAATAAACTATTCCATTTTATCTCTTCTTCCTTCCTTCCTTCCTTCCTTCCTTCCTTCCTCTTCCTCTTCTTCTTCTTCTTCTTCTTCTATTACTCCAGGTACAGCAATATCAACAATTAGAGCCTCTTTCTTATCCTTATGAATTACTATAACATCTGGTCTTCTTGCCTGA
>JANTCA010091170.1:0-13336 GCA_024741275.1 Chironex yamaguchii
TGTTTCTTTATTTTCTCTTTCTTTGTTTCCTTTCTTGTTTATGATTGGCTAGTTTTGCTACATGTTTCGTATAAATATATTATATTGTATATTAGTAATGTTTTATTTTTATTTTTTTGTGGACAACAGTAATGCCTATTTCTTCTTCTTACCTGCTCATATACTATTAATGCACATGTTGGGTTTATTTCTATCCCTAAACGATTGATGCCCATTCTTCTTATCGTTTGCTTTGTTACTAGTAATGGCCATTCTTATTCTGTTTTCCTCTAATACTTGTATTGGCCATTTTTCCTTTCCTTTTTGCTCTAATACTTGTAATGCCAATATTTCTTTTCCCTCCAATACTTGTAATGCCAATATTTCTTTTCTTTTTGCTCTAATACTTGTAATGCCTTTTTTTTCTTTTTGCTCTAATACTTGTAATGCCTTTTTTTTTTTCTTTTTCCTTTAATACTTGTAATGCCTTCTTTTCTTTTCTTTCTGCTCTATTACTTGTTATGCTTTTTTTTTCTCTAATACTTGTATTGGCCATTTTTCCTTTCCTTTTTGCTCTAATACTTGTAATGCCAATGTTTCTTTTCTTTTACCTCTAATACTTGTAGTGCCAATGTTTCTTTTCTTTTCCCACCAATACTTGTAATGCCAATATTTCTTTTCTTTTTCCTCTAATACATGTTATGCCTTTTTTCTTTTCTTTTTGCTCTAATACTTGTAATGCCTTTTTTCTTTTCTTTTTGCTCTAATACTTGTAATACCTTTTTTCTTTTCCTTTTCCTTTTCCTCCATTACTAGTAATGCTCATTGTTATTTGATTTTCCTCTAATACTTGTAATGTCCATTTTACTCAAATGATAGTAATGCCCATTTTTCTTCTATTATGACTCTATTACTAGCAATGCTCTTATTTCCTTGAATACTTATAATGTCCATTTTCCTTTTCTTTTTTCTGTATTACTATTAAAGCCCTTTTTGTAATTTTTTTTCTATTACTTGTAATCCCCCTTTTACTCTATTATTAGTAGTGGCCATTTTTCTTCTTTTGTCACTCTAATAATAGTAATACCCATTTTTGTTTTCTTTTTACTCCATTACTAGTAATAGCCATTTTGATTTCCTGTTCCTGCGATGATGGTAGTGTCCATTTTACTCTAATGCTAGTAATGTCAATTTTTGTTTTAGTTTCATCTCACTCTTGTCATGCTGCTCGTTTTACTCTAATAATAGCAAAGCCCATTTTCTTTCTTTTATTACTCAAATAATAGCAATGCCCATTTTTCTTATGTGTTAACTCCCACTCTTTTATATTGCGGGGAGGCAGTATGCTTTTGACATTATTTCTTTTGTTCATTTTGTAGTACTCGGTGGTATGTCATGGCAGGATTGCAGACTTCGATATACAGAAGGTCCCAAAGGATTCTGTATTAAACCTTGGGATTGCCCGGGTGCTTCTCTTGGCACACTTTGTGCTGATACGGCATACAAATGCTGCGTTCTTGAAAAGAGCACTGGCTTTCCACAACCATCTTCCACATTTACATGGAACAACTATGCAACTGTATTTGGCAACAAACCACGACAACAGACACTATATAATGCCTTTGTGAGGGCCATTGCTGATGCCAATGCAGTATCCTGTTTTCAAAGAGCTTCCTTTATTTCTCAGGTAAGAATCGGACTTTTGATTTGCTAAAGTATGGTTACATCAAGACAAAATTATTAAGTCTTCTTGATAATCATGAAAGGGCTCCTGTGTCACGTCTTGGTAACAGCAGTGGACGTCCCTCTGTATAGAGTGATTGTTAAATGCTTTTTTGCTATCTTTGGTATTAGACATTTGGTAAGATGTATTTTCAGATGACCTATCCATGTCACTTGTATTGTCAAGTGGCTGATACTTGTCATCTGTATTGTCAGATGACCTACCCTTGTCACTTGTATTGTCAAGTGACTGATGCTTGTGATCTGTATTGTCAGATGACCTATACTTGTCACTTGTATTGTCAAGTGGCTGATACTTGTCATCTGTATTGTCAGATGACCTATCCTTGTCACTTGTATTGTCAAGTGACTGATGCTTGTCATCTGTATTGTCAGATGACCTATCTTTGTCACTTGTATTGTCAGGTGACGTATGCTTGCCATCTGTATTGTCAGATGACCTATACTTGTCACTTGTATTGTCAAGTGGCTGATACTTGTCATCTGTATTGGCAGATGACCTATCCTTGTCGCTTGTATTGTCAAGTGACTGATGCTTGTCATCTGTATTGTCAGATGACCTATCCTTGTGACTTGTATTGTCAGGTGATGTATGCTTGCCATCTGTATTGTCAGATGACCTATCCTTGTCGCTTGTATTGTCAAGTGACTGATGCTTGTCATCTGTATTGTCAGATGACTAATGCGTGTCATATATATTGTCAGTTGAATGATGCATGCCATCTGTATTGCCAGATGACTGACACTTGTCACACGTATTGTCAAATGACTGATGTTTGTCACCTGTATTTTCAGAAACTGATGTTTGTCACCTGTATTACCAGGTGACTGATACTGGTCACTTGTATTTACTGTTTTAAGGAGTATGCGAAAGTGCGAAACCTCGTGGCGCTTAACGACAGCAACCAGATTTGTAACTGAACATGTCGAAACATTTGCTCGACGTATTTCACTTACTCCTCGGCAACTCTCGCTGTTTACTGTTGCTCGTAAACTATCAGAATCAGTAATTAAATAGGCCTTAATAAGCTCTCAGTAGACATTAAATAAAACACTTAAAGCGTAAGGAAATTGAAGCTTCCTTAATTTTAATTCCTTCCTGTAATGAGTGAGTTAGCTGTCGGTTTTGCAGCAAACTTAATTGTTTACTGCTCCAGTACAGCCAAAATCTTATGAAAGACTTTGAATTCATTTCTGTTCAAGTACTTTAATTCTGCTTTTAATGAAAACGATTTTCAAAATACTGAATATCAGAAATCAATCTTAGTGATTAACGTGTTGCTGTATATTAAACTTTGTATTTTTTCATATTTGTATTTTGTACTAATCGATCTTACCCATTTTTCTGACCATCAGGTCACATGAAGAAACTTAAATACGCCATGCTCAATAATTCTATATTTGTTCCACTACGTATTCAGGATTTTCCAATACATCTTTGGTGGAGAAGTAGAGGGCTTGTTTTGCATGCGCAAGGTTATGCCACGGCAGGTTCACGCCAAAGACTTTAATAATGATACATAATGTTGTCCTCTTTAGAACGCATCACTTCGGTATAGGTTATGGACGTTAAACGCGCAACTATTGGGTGCGTCCGCGACTTTAGCATTCGCTGTGCTTGCGCAGCTGTGTTGCCCAAGGGATAAAGTAACGAATTGCGCGTAAACATATAGTATGGGAATGAACTGTGACAATTGTCAAATCATGACATCCTCAATTCACCTTTGGGAAACGACGTCTCGGTAGCTCACTGGTCAGAGCATTCTGTCCTGATAGCAGAAGGTTGTTGGTTTGATCACCACGTTAGATTTCTTTCTCAAGAGTGTCAGTAGAATCACTTTCAATTTGTGCACTCATCAAACAGTCATTACTAAAGGGACACAAATCAGAGACAGAATTTTGACTTTGATTGAGGGGTAAAACATTTGCCGAATGTGTGGGTTCCCAATCGCGAGATGGCTGTTTTTTGTATGGAAACTCGTGTCTAGCTAACAGTAAAGATGCGTGCTGTTATAGCGTATGACCACAAACCACTTTTCAGAGTGGCACAGGCATCCTTTAACAAAACTATGTTGTGTAGTAAGCATGCAGTCTATGTAAATAGATAGTAGTATCTTTCATGTATCAAGTAAACGTAGATTGATTGCGGAAAGATATGTATTATATTTCAGTTTCAAGGCAGTACTCATATTCAATATGCAAGTTATGGAGCTTGAATAAGCTTGTCCTGTATTTCCATTTCCTCTCAAAATTTTGTCAGTGAGTCTTTACCCTTTCTTATTTTCACACTTTATCAATTATCAGATCATTTTTTTCTTGTCTATAATAAGATTGCTGTCGATACAGACTTCCTTCGTGATATGGAGGAGAGGATTCCTCTGAAGAAGCGTCCATTTACGAACTGGAAATATATTGGCAGAGGGGCACTACAGATTCCTGGCTACCATTTTTACGCCTGGCTGTCTGCAAGAAAGAAGACAAATTATACTTGTGAGTATCTTGTTTTTAGAAAGTGTCTTTATTAATTTTCTTAAAGAAAGCGAAACCACGGTAAAGAAAAACAAAAGTAAAAGACAGCCAAGACTATTTATGTACGGTGTTTACTAACGAGAATTGGAGATCCTCTTATCTTTACGAATATATAAAAATGAAAAAGAATTGTGATGTCCTGACGTGGGAAGAAACATTTGGGGTAGAAAGAGTTGCTGGCCTTCGCAGCCTGGACAGAAGAGGGTGACGAGCTTTCGAGAAAGAAGACTATTTTCATTGGGAGAAGGCAAAGATCCTCAGAATAATGAGCATTGCATTGCAAAAAAGATACGGATCGACATCATGGCATGAATCAAGAGAACCACGTTGTGCGGGTTCGCATTATTAGTTCCCTACATTATTAGTACATGAATAAAGTGTAACGGCCATGCAACTCTGACTCCTAGAAGAAGCACCAGTCTTTAACAACAGAACCAGTCTTTGGCAACAGAACATCAGGATATGCTTGATGGTACCTATGCGTGTATGCAAAATACTAAGGTTACCGAGAAGATCCCCAAAGACTACATCACTTGCAAATAACAAATTGTCTAAGGATTTATGATACGCTTTAAGCAGACAAAGAGACCAGTTACTTGTGAGTGACCCGAAGTGTTATACGCTCATAAAAGCATATGTTGTAGATTTGCCATGGGTGATGCAGCTGTTGAAAAGCGAAGCCTTCAATTTAAAGGTCTCAAATTTGAGGTTGTGGCTCCAATTTAGTTTTAAAATATAGCGAGAAAAAATTTAATCTTGCTGTAATTCCGGACGTGAGGAATCACGAGGTTTGCTCTCATCAAGAGCAAGGACTGCTTACGCAGTCCTTTCAGTAGTCATAGCTTACCTAGGGATCCCCCTTGAGTAAACGTGGGAAGGAAGGCACGTTAATGGGGAGAGTTTAAATCTTTCTGCAAATCTTACATACGTTAGGAATCACGAAATCCACTGTGATGTAATGGAAAAGATGATGATCTGAGAAAATAACGGGAGCGCATTCCCGCAAAAGGGTTCATTTACAAGCGTAACATTCCCTTCTCCTGGCATCGAGTTCAGCTACGCTCGGTAGCGAATATAAAAAAGGACTTTCCAGGACGAAGTTTGCTTATATAGATAGCAGGGACTGCTTACGCGAAGCTTTAAGTAACAATAGCCTAGCTAGTGACCAATGTTGGTGAATGCGTAGAGCAGAGCTCGTTTTTTGTTTTGTTTTTTGTTTTGTTTTGTTCTGTTTTGTTTGGTTTGTTCTGTTTTGTTTCGTTTCGTTTCGTTCTGTTCTGTTTCGTTCTGTTTTGTTTTGGTTTGGTTTGTTTTGTTTTGTTTGTTTTTGTTTTTGTTTGGTTTATTTTGTTTCGTTTCGTTTCGTTTAGTTTCTTTTGATTCAAATTGCAAAGACGTAAAAGACAGTCAAATCGGACGTTTGAAGTGAGGGGCAACGAAAAATAGAGTACACTTTTATATCTTCTTATTTTTATGTAGATCGTTAGCTCTTTTTCTCTTTTTGTTTTATAGTTCACCCTGATCTTCTAGCGTTTCCATCCCACGCGTTTTCGCAAGCATCTGAAGTATGGCAATCAGGATACACCCCTGTACAAAATACGACAGTCAGCTACAATAACATGAGTGACGGAACAGACCTACGTTTCGCCTTACAAACGTACTTTTTAAAAGCCTCCTTAAAGGATCTGGAGTATCGCCAAGCTGTGATGAGCAATGTTACCAAAGTAAGTAATATATACAGTGCTTAGACCTATGTAGTTGTATCAGCGGCGGTGGGCAGTGCTAATAATGCTGAAACATTATTAGCACATTTTTTCCTGAAGTAATTTTAGCAAGAAAATGACAAAACAGAAATTCAGAAATTTAAAGTCTAAATTACGCTTCCTTTCTTTTCTATATTGTCAAAACCTTGCATATTATATTGTTTGAAAACCTTGTCACAGATTTTAAAAATTGTTTCATGCGGCAGCAAAGCTGGCCGTTTAAATTCATGACCTCAAGAACAATGGTAGTGACCACGCAATGACCAGTCAAAGCCTTATAAGCTGGTGTTGTCTCTGGTTAAAGATATCGTCAAGCATGGTGTTTGAGAGTGGTATTTATTATTTAAGTGGAAGAACTGGGATGATAATAGAATTTAGAATCAGAATTATTATGAAGAGGCGTAAAGGATATTAGAATTGTAAAGAAGGTTAATAAGTTTTGCCAAAATAGGTGTTACTAAAAACATTCAGGGCGTGGTGCGGAAAAATGTTTCTCGTATTAGCAACTTATTTTACCTCCCAGCTGCCCATGAGTTGTATGTAGTTGTTTGGTCCTCTTGCGTGGTAAGATGTTTAAGGGAGACGTCAAAGTAACCTCGTCGTGCTATGGACCGATCACATTTGTGAGATGCCTACATCGTTGATGATCTTGTTACAGCTCTGCAAGGTTGCCCATGTTGATCCTTAGGCACAAAATGGTAACTGCTACCTTAACAGCGTACCAGGAGGTATGATCACCCAATGAACGCCTCCATTTCCTTGATTTAAAACAGCAAAAGTACCCAGTTGTTGCCCTCCCTGTTACCACAGATTATTTTGTTGCATCAAAAAAGAATTGTGTGACTTACCAAATTGAAATCAGACCGTGCATCATCTGTGTTCTTCTCTACGGTTGTATGCATTTTTTCAATCAATCGTCTTTCAACAAACAGTATCTTTCATTACCATTCATTTTCTGATAGCCACGCCTTTCATTCCAGGTAATTTTAAAAAGACGAATCCTCTAATCTCCAAGCATCAATTGTAGACAATTTTTGCACTTGATATTTCTAAAGAATCTTCTTTAGGCAGAAAGAGTTCGTTTTTTTCACTTGGACTCTCCCAGTAATGTTTTGTTTTTTCATTTTCTCTTTGTTTTTTCCTTTCTTGTTTTTTATTGGCTAGGTTCTATACATGTTTCGAATGAGAAAGGTTGCCATATATCTATACTTTCCTTTCTGATGATTCATACTCTGAAGAGTGTTAGACGAAAGGCGTTTTTGGCGCAACGTCGCAAATTTTCAAGACCAATTATTATTATGAGAAACCATCTCGCAGTATCAAACTTTGCCCTTTGCAAGATTTCTTTTAGAGGGACCACTTCTGTTATCGATATTCTTCTCTTTCGATAGCCAGTTCCTATAATTCCAGGTAAATTGCAAGAGACTGATCCTCTAATCTCGAGGCGTCTAAGAAAGAGCAGCTCGCCCTTTGACTAAGGCATTGTCTCCAGTCATTGAGCTTACAGTCAAACCATATTTATCCGAATCAAGATGTCTTAAATCACAACTCATGACTCACAGTGGACCAATAGAAATCATGCTTTTCTAGCTGTGGACGCCATTTGGTGTCCAAAGCTTTGAACAAACAATGCTGATTTTCCTCTTGCAATCAAACTTCAGGCGACGGGATGTCTAAAGGGATTGAATAATGGATGTCATGGCACTCCGTTCATTAGCCATTACTCTCGGGGGTCTTAGTAAGGTCTGCAAGAGTGGAAAACTTCACAAAATGCATTATTGCCTACCCCCTTGTATTAAGCACTCCAGAGTACTTGTGCATTGAATTTTAGACGGTCAAATTGTAGCAAGTACTTCTGTAGGTTCTTTTTGCATATTGATTATAAATAATAGCAAATCCTTTCTACACTTTTCAAGCGTGTTCCATTTTTCAATCAATTTAATAGAGCTGGGAAAGTGTTTCAGTCTCCTCTGGAAGGAGAATTATGCTGCTCTGCCGTGGGCCTCTATGTCTTTCTTTAAACAGGGAAGAGAGATTTCTGTGTATAAGGCAAATTATCAGTAACTGCATTGTATCGATGTTTCCAATTGTCATGTGTTAAGGGGTATGAAATCTATAGGCGTTTTGTTTATATGCAGGGTCGGGCAGTAATTGAGTCACATTCAAGGTGAAGTAGTAGTCAAACGATCCCGTTTTCATCTTGTAAACAAAGCTTTGTACAGTTATTTTTATACAGCAACAATAAACGTACCTGGCGTCAAGAATTGTTACTTAAAAATTCTACCGTCTCTACATAAATAGGCAGAACTCTGCAGTATAAAACTACTTTTTCTTACCACATTAATTACACTTGAGATACTTGGTTCAAGTTTATCTCGTAGATAATTAATAGTACCTCCTCTTTTCAGAATTTCTAAGCATTAATGGAAAACGATTCATTTTTCAGCCATTTTATGTGCTATTACGGCAAAGCGGTGCTGCACAACTTAGCATTCTGGAGTCCTTGTGTTGAACATTCATTTTCGCGGTAAAAGTCGGACAAGAAATGGCGCCCAATAAGTTGCTTTACAGCATTAGTTATGATCTGTGTTTTATTTAGATAATCCAGTCTTCGGATTGCAATCCAATTGCCAGAAAGCCCCTATTTTTCTTAATTTTCCTTCGGACAGAACAAAAAAATTAATGTAATGTCCATACATTCTATCTTTGTGAAAATTTGAAATGTCTCTAAAAGTGTTCTAAATTTATAGGCGAGCTCTCGTTGTCCGTTAGATCTAAGTTCACAGTGAATTTTAACACCCCTTCCATAAGCTGGGTTAATTGGCTTTCCCGTCTAAGTGGCTTTGTCAGGATTAATGTTATCTGCTCTCAAGAAATAGAATATTGTCTCAGCATATTTACTCCTAATTCCCAACAACCAATACCCGGCTACAGCCTGTTGTTTGTGAACAGCTACTGCATTTTGGTTCAAATCAAAGAAGGTAGCACAAACACCTATATCAACTGCGATACGAAAGATGTTGAAGATCAAGCTTGTAAAACCGACAGAACGAGAAAATATGCGGGCGTTCTTAAGAGTGTTACTCCTACTGTCTTATGAGATTAGCAAAATCCTACTGAAGTGGTCTACGAGAAAGCAAAAATTCCTTCCGTGACGAATATTTCAATATTTTCAATCTAGTTACATCGGTGCCTTGACGGTTAGGGTAACTGAGGTTCAATTGTCAGAGTGGGTGTGACCCCTGCAATTTTAATGCCACCCTGAGTGACCTGATAACAGGCTAAATAGAAATTGCACAAAAACTTTTAGTCTTAGAAACATTAATTTGAAACTTATGCTAAAGTTTGAATTTTGAGGATCTCAGCTACTTTGTATTAAAATATGAAACTTTTGTCGTGTACAATCACGGAAATATGGATGGGGAAAAAAGTCCACGTGCTTAAAACTTACGACAGGCCGCCCCGTGGTTTTTATAAAACCTGTACCCATGACCCTTCACTTTAAACCCTTTTAAAACTGAAAATTATGAAATATAGTTTTTACCATCTCCAGAGTATTGGCGTCCTGTTAACGATGGATCCAAATTTTATTTATGTAGCTAGCATAGATTTTGAGATATTAGTGGATTTCTTTGAATATGTGGGTAAATAGTCTTTACGGCAAGTTGAAAACGGGATTTTCAAATCTTGCCATGTTTTCAGTTTCGGTTCAGATCCTGGTTTGTTTACGGGTAAATTTTTAAATACATCGTTCGGTATGTTATCTAGCCGTATTAAGGTAGGGAAATGAGGAGATGATTCCCGTAACGAAGACACCGGTGCTACGTACTTTCTTTACATGTGATGCTGAATTATTTGCTATCCAGCTACTCGTTGTCAAGTAGTATCCAAGCACGTGACCACTAACTGCAAGAAAAAAGAAAGAAGGCCTATTAAAACTTGATATTGGGCAAGTCTGCCCTGTATTTGTCGGCCTTTGCCCGCATCGTATTGACCTTGCAAGAGAGCGACATTATCCAAGATTGTTTTGACTACATTGATACTGCTATCTCTTTGTTCGTAATGAGGTCTGAGAAAATGATTATAACGATGCTTTACCCAAGTTAAAATAGAGCAATAATAATCAATGCAAGGTTTTTTTAACTCATGTATGTAATTTTTTTCAAGGGATTTTAAGAGATATTTACTAGTGGCATTTAAAAAATCGAAAACTAAAATGCCATGAATAAGTGAAGTCTGCTCATGGTCAAACAATCCATCACCAGGCATGGCCGACAATGAAATTTTTGCACCTGACCACAGCAGCCATTAATAAACAATCAGTTATACTATCATAGACTAAAAGGATATGTTTTTGTCCAAGATCCACTTCCCTTGATTCAAGTAGTTAAAAATGTTAAAGGTCCATCCACACGAGAGCGAAAAACAGACCTTTCTAAGTTATTAGAATACTAAGTCAACTGTTATCGACAACTAGCATCTGTACCCGTGCAGATGGTCTGTTGTCATGATTCTGCGAAAATATTAAAGAAAGCGCCTGGCCAAGGTAAGCACCACCATGAGGTTTTCTTTATACAGTTTTCTTTGTAAAGCTTATAATGGTTAGTATTTTACGTTAAGAAAACCGTAATCTCTGCCTACTTAAAGTATAGGGTTAAGGGCGCACGAAGGGCGCATATTTCCGTACAATCGTACGGTCGTCCAAATTGTAACCACCTCGTTGTCACATCCAAACAGTGAGACATAAACCATTTGAGAAATATTAGGTGACTCAAGTTAATAGATTTGACTGCTCAGATAAACAAACCAAATATGTCACATTTGCCAGAAATTTGTTTCACGTCTCAACAAAATTGTGAACTCCGTGAACCGTAAATATGATGGCAAATTTCCTTTTTTTTCATCATTATGCAAATAGTGTCACCCGTGTTAATCAGGCTCAATGCTGCTCTGCTTTATTCATCATTTCCTCAATTGGCCAGGCTTTTTCTACCTACTTCTGCCTACAATCCCCTGCTTATTCAACTAGGTTGCCTACATTCTACATACGCCCAGGATCCGGGTACGTATTGGCCCGGGAACAAAAGGGAGTGCAAACCAGGTGTAAAACGGGCAGTGAAATCGTGAAAATTTTGATGCCCTGATAGAAATTTTAAAAATTGTTCCTGCACCCTATGCATCTCCTATTGCCAATGACGGTGGATCATAGACCAGGACATACGTGTGGAAATAGGTGCCGGCCGTTACGATGTATTTGTAATTTGCCTTTCTAGGCTATGTCTGGGTATTTCAGCGTAGCATTTAGCTATCTTTTAATTGGGATATACGTGCAAGTGCTAAATGCTAGAATCGCCAAAACGTTTTTGATCATCTCCCGATCTCGAATAATTTTGTGACAATTATTCTATTTTATATCTTCCCATGCTATTTATATGCACTGAGAACCAGGTTTATAATGCCATCCATGTTGTATACTTGCTGTCACTAGTATTTTAGAGAAACATATGAGAAAATGAAAAATAGCGATCACAGATTTTAGTTATGTGGTCTCGTTTCAGTATTCCTGGGAGTATATTCACCTCAATTCTCACCTAACCTGTACCACCCATTTTCTTTTTGAGTTTTTTGAGCCTGGGGAGCTTGTCTCGCCAAAGGTAGGGGGGCGATAGCCCCCACATAACCCCATGGCCACGCCACTGGTTGAGCCAATCTCTCATCCCCTGATTAACAATGGGACCATGTCATACAAAAGTAATCTCAAGAGCAAGTATGTTCTCCCTATTCATTGCTTACCTGTATAGAACTTTCAAAATTGATCAGACCCTTGTTGGACGGCTATAGACAGGTTACTCTTTAATTCAATGAGAGTGGCATTAAAGTACAATTAAGACTATCACCAAGAGGAATAGTGCTGGGATTGGCCGTGTGAGCGTTTCCTCAAAACATCTGTTCATCACCAAATAGCGCTGATGGTTTTCCTCGTTGGGATTTCCCACAACCTCGAGGTTTCATGTCATTTTGCAACGACATCATTATACGTGTTGTTAATGGTCGTTCTTTTTATTTTTTCCAAAATTTTATTCTAGTTTTACGGAGAAAGTTCTACCGTTGTAGGTAATTGGGTACAAATTGGGTCAGTAATTTTTGCGTAATTCTGGTAACAAACAACTAGAAGGTGATGAAGTTATAACTTTCACAGTGAACGTATTTACCGTCATTATACTTTGAAAAGGGTTAGCGTGGTCGGTAAGTGTACGTTCTTCAACACGCACATTCAATATTCAAACAGCTATCATTGCCGCTATTTATTCTTATCTCTTTTGGTCATTTCCGTATACTTTAGGTGTTAGGCTGCGGTTGTATAGAAAGGAACACCATCTACAAATGTGCTCATAATGGACGCCAAGGTGTTTGCACATTTAAGAGGGAATGTAAGGGAGCCTGGAATCAATATAGCAGCGCATGCCCGGGTCCACCCGACCTTGTTGGTTGTTGTGTAGGTAAGTTAGTAAACATATCAGATGAAATTTTTCACTCTTTTTGTTAAATATATGCTGCACTTTAACTCTCAATGAAGTTGGCAGCCACTAAGATGAAGTACATTCTTTGTGACATTTTTACAGCAAGCATTATCAATGTGAGAGGTAGTTGCTACTTCTTAGTAAAAAGATTAAGATCTCGAATTTTCTAGTACCGATTTTGGGCACAAGTAATAGGATAATGTACTTTGCATAAAAATTCTGTCAAAAACACCTTTTATGTTTATTAAGGCTAGCTGTCTTATTTTATCGTATCGTATTTTATTTGATTTATTCCTTTGTTTTGTTTTACTTTCTTTATTTTACTACATTTATTTTATTTGTTTCATTTTTTTTATTCGTTTTCATTTATTTAGTTCAGTTTTATTTATTTTCTAATATTTCATATTTTTTTTATTTTATCGTGTTTCCGATTATTGTCTTTCAATTCGTTGCGAGTATCTTTCCACGTTACTTATGTACGTCTGGTGAAAAGAATACTTATCCTTTTATATTGTAAAGGACTTACGAACTTTTTAAATTCACCTTGAAAATTTGCGACATTGCGCTAAGATCATACTTAAAAACTTTTTTCGTCTAACACTCTTCAGAGTATGAAACATCAGAAAGGAAAGTATATGTATGTGACAACCTATTTATATAAAACATGTAGCAAAACTAGCCAATCCTAGACCAGAAAGGAAACAAAGAAAGAGAAAAATAAAGCAACAAAACATTATTGGAAGAGTCCAAGTGAAAAAACGAACTCTTTCTGCTTACAGAGTACTGGTTTTGTTGTTTTAA
>JANTCA010091171.1:0-13333 GCA_024741275.1 Chironex yamaguchii
TGTGTGTGTGTGTGTTTGTGTTATATGTAGGTGAGTGGTTAGAGTGCTTGCGCGCTCTGATCAGAAGGTTCTGGGTTCGTATCCGCTTCGTGGTGTCTTTAGTAAGAACTTAAAACCACGGATGAAAACATGCCATGTGAGGTAAATTGGGTGTGATGAAACTGGTAAGAAGCCGTCGGATGGATGAACTAGCACGATGCCACAAAACATCGTTTACATCGTGGGTGATCAGTCTTGTTCAACCAGTTGCTCCACTGGTTTAGTCATTCATGTTCAAAAACTGCAAATTAGCTCTTCACGAGTTAATGTCCAATGTAAACCGCAAGTTGGCTCTGCGGACAGTGTTCAGATGAGTGATTGTAAATGTGCCTGTGCAGGCGTCTCGATTGCTAGCCACTTGAATAGACAGGTATTCTCGATATCGAGTGGCAAGTCATTATATATGTATATTTAGAGTAAATATTGAGATACACAGAGGTTTGAGTGTTGGGTTTTGAGCCTGAGGATTGCAAGTTCGAGCCCGGTCGGCTCTCTTTCAATGGAGCTATTGTCGTAATGATCCGCTCATGAGTAATATATATTATATGCATTAATGTGTCTACTGAGATAATTTGAAAAATGTCTGGCACTGATGAGGGGAAAGCCGAAACACAAATAAAAAAAGTGATGCGAATCAATGAATTCCCCTTTACCGTTCTCTGAGTTTCGTCTCGTAATACTAAGGACTTTGAAAGTCCTTCACCAGATCTTTGTATAGTGATGGCACGCAGGTCTGAGTCTTGGCTTTTGAGCCTGAGGATTGCAAGTTCGAACCCGGTCGGCTCCCCATCAGTGCAGCTAATGTATTAATGCTCCACTCTTGAGTGATAAGTGGAGCATTACCACACTAGCTGCATTAAAAGCATAAATAAGCTTCGTAATACTCAAACCTCCGTGCCATCACAACACAAACGTTTAGCGAAGGACTTTCAAAGTCTTATTGATAACTAGCTGAAACCCAACGGAGTTACTGATCTTTCTTTCCTCATAAGCCCTCCTTAGATCGTGAAATTCTGCAAGGACCCCCGCTCTCTATTTAGCCCTCTATTACTATGGCGAAGTAAAGTGCTTCCAGCCAGGGAGGAAGATTCAAGATTTATCATTGACTGCAGATAATAGTGACGGTCTTATCGGAGGTGCTACCGCTGGGAATGACTTAAAAAGACCAAGGAACGAACGTAATAGAGGAAGTGAGCAGAAAAATAGGCAGATTTGAGCCATTGCTTGACATTGTGAAGAGATAGAAAATTACAATGGCTTGGACAAGTGACACAGTGACCAGGGACACGTGATTATGCACGTTAGGGTTCCAGGCTCGAGAGGACGGGGAAGACCAAGAAGAGACTGGCTGATGGACATCCGAAAATAGAATAGTGTGGTGTGGGGGGTAGCTGGGTGACAGCAGATCGGAAGCGATGGAGGGGAATGATCCCCATGCCTCAGTGGCCGGAAGCAGCTACGGTAGTGACTTGACTTGATCTTAACTTGCATATTGATGTTCTCGCAATTTTATGTTTCTTAAAATCGGTGTATTGGCAGGAAACCGAAGAATCAAGATAAATTTTAGAAACAGAACTGCGACGTACTCATTTTAGAAGTATCGGAGCATGAATATAAAGACTTGTTTCAACAATCCATTGTTAAGTTGAACATGTTTACGTATCGAAGCAGATACTTTCCTCCATCTTTTTGTGGTACAAAACTTAAAAATCGCCTTGAAAATTTGCGACATTGCGCTAAAATCATACTAAAAACCTTTTTTCGTCTGACACTCTTCAGAGTATGAAACGTCAGAAAGGAAAGTTTATGTGTATGGCAACTTATTTATACAAAGCATGTAGCAAAACTAGCCAATCATAAACAAGAAAGGAAACAAAGAAAGAGAAAATGAAGAAACAAAACATTATTGGAAGAGTCCAAGTGAAAAAACGAACTCTTTTTGCCTACAGAGTATTGGTTTTCTTGTTTTAATGTAGACAGGCTCCAATACACTTAGATGATAAATAGGTTGTCGTATACATATACTTTGCTTTCTGACGTTTCATACTCTGAAGAGTGTTGGACGAAAGAAGCTATTAAGTATGATTTTAGCGCAATGTCGCAAATTTTCAAGGCGACTTTCCTCCATCTTCAGAACCCCCTGAAAAATACAGTGCAAAAGGCGGTTTATACACTAGTTCGTTACAAAAGATAATATGCTAATTACGAATGAATTAAATGCATAATTAGATTCAAAATAAACTGCAGGAAGAACAATAAGAGGTTGTCAAAAGCAGCAACAAGAAAAAACAGGCGTGTGGAGGAAAGGTTAGAAAAGAGTTAAAGGAACAGAAGATAATTGTTTCTTAAGTGCAGAGCGGTCTCGTGAAACAAGTCTTTTTTTCATGGTCCGGTACTTCTTAAATGAGTGTTATCGTCGCAGTTATGGTCCTGAAATTAAGGTTTCTTAATAATTGACTTCGAATGTATCAACCATTGCTGAGAAACTTGGTCATTTTATTGATGCAGACTTGTCTGAATAGTCCTCCATCACTTCTCAGCTTCCTCTAGAGATATCCTTGGTAGCAAGAGTCGATCCCAACCAGTGTGTAAACGATATATTTGCGTTTCGGCTTTCGCCTTCGTCACTGTCAGTTATTTTCTTGCTATGAGAGAGAGAGAGGAAACACACACATTGAGTTGAGAATTTAGGATAAGCCAATTGAAAATGTAATGGTTTGTGATTGGTCAACTGTCCTCAGGTATACGGGCCTGTAACACATTTAGTAGTCCCAAAGCAACGACGGAAAAGAGAAAATGCCGATTTCCACTTGAGAGAACACTTGAGTGAATTTGTCAGCCTAAAGAAACAAATTTACCCATTTCCAGAAAGAACAAAAAGCATTTTTATCGCTGACGAATTTCCTACAAAGTTGAACTGTTTCAATTTCCACCTTTCGCTAGCAAATTCAACAGTGTCTAGAAAGAACAAAAGACATTCCAATCGCTGACAAATTCGCTGAAATAATTCGCTTGAGAGTGAAAACCAAACTATTTATCATTTTTTGATAGTCTGTGGAAATATCCAACAGGTATGTTGGCTATGAAGGCAATCGTTGTCATGAGTAAGTGGTAAATATGTCAACAACAATGATAATGAAAACTAACCATTGAATCAGCTCATGTTTGTGTCCTTTGTTTTCGAAGAATAAACAGAAGGATCAAGTTTGCATAAATTCTGTAATTTTAATTTGGATGGTGAACAAACATAGCCATGGTTACCATAATAATTCTGCCAAATCATATTAATACAATGGCAAACGTTTGCTGGGAAATATTTAGATAGGTTAATGCTAACCACATATGCTGTATGAATAAATATGATTAGCATTAAACATTCAAAATGGCTTAAAAATGGAGAGGAAATTGGTTGGTGTCTTGTGATAGACGAAAGTAGACGAGGCAGCCTTGTGTTACGCTTAATGATGCCAATTAGTACCCCTCTCTATAATGTAGGCATAACTTTATTTTTTTGTAAGTGACAGAGTTATGTTTCCATTTTGCTTCAGATGACTCAAATAGAATTGATCAATTCTAAAAGTTTTTTACAAATAATTAGGCCAATAACATTCTGCGGTTATCATTCGACGTTTTTTCTTTAACATCAAAAAATACCATTTCTATCCGGCAACCAACCAACATTTTTAATATCATACTCATTATATCATATTATCATATTATATTATATCATGTCATAAGCATTACCGGGCGTAGAAGATTCCAACGTCATGGTCGGGGGATTAACTAGGAAGTGGGATTCATTCACCTTCTTTGGCAATGGCATTTTCGTGTGCGGTGATGTTGACGCGGATTTAAACCTGCGACTATTGGCTTGCAAGATAGATATCTTATCCACTAATATCAAGCGCGGCTCACCAACTGATAGGTAACGTCTTTTCATCTATTTTCTCCTGGAACATCTGACAGATGTACACAACTTGGTCATGACTACGACTTGATACAAGCACTGCCAAAAGTTTTTGATACACCTAACAATTCGAAAGCTCAAAGTTACTCTTTAAAGGAAAGAAGAACCCCTGTCTCTTTAAGCTAGCTCCTTGCTCCCAATTATGTCCGAAGTAGTTCCAAAAGCTTTGAAAAATGTTTCGTTCAACAGTTGCTATCAATGTTATCTTTTATCAAGCTCACACATCAACATTGCTTAAGGGGTGAGAGCATCAAGTACTGAAAGTAAAGAAAGTCGCAAAGGGTACTACGACCTTTGGCAATGATTGTGGGTATAATGTCGTGATGTTGTCGTGTTTGTCTTTGAGATGTGGCAAAGTTACAACTATTTGCTCTTTACCTAGTCGCATGGCATGGCTTTAATGCCCCTCTGCATATGACATTTAGAAAATGCAGAAGGAACTAAGGAGGGGGTACAGGCAGCGATCAGTTCAAGTTTAGCAATTGCTGATTTTCGTTAAATTCTAGCCAGGAAAATAAGAGCCCTCATCATACTAAGTAAATTTGTCAATTTTGACTAAATCGGAGCACTATTTACTGACAGTAATAAATGGTAGGTAGAATGTGTTCGTGCATTACGACAAAATCAGTCGAGACTCAATCTTAGCGCAGAAAGCAGATGTTTTGCTGAAATGCTGCAAATGAACTGCAAACTTATATCGTGTGTCACTGCTCAGACTATCACAGGTGCATAAAAAATTATACAATTGTTAGTTTCGTTAAGAATTGGCCACAATACTTCGTGATCAACAGGGAAGGCTGAGAACAGGGCAAGGAAAACCAGCGTATGTATTTGACATGCGCAATTTCTATTTACTACCTAGCTATGATTTATTTAAAAGAGAAAAGAAATGATTGTGATCATCGGAGCGTTGAACCCGGGTCTAACGACTGAAAATCCAATGCCTCTCCTACCGAGCTAAACAGCTCAATAGAAAAGTTTGAACGACTATTAATCATTCAACACATCAATTGAATGACTAATGGTCTTTCAGACGCTCAGTTATGATAATCGCTAAATTTGCAGTCGTGAGACCCGGGTTCGACGCTCCGATGATTACATTTATGATTCTAATGCTATTTCTCGCTCAAAGCCACCCTCATAACTTCGGCATAATTGACTACAATTTCATGATATTCTGTAATTTACTTTGGACATAACTTGAAAGAAATTTTCAAGTGTTGGAAGTACTCGTTTAGTAAACCATGACTTCTTAAAATCACAATAAAGTGAGGTGATCCATAGCCAACGATTGCATTGCTTCTTTCTATGAGGAAGGTCACTCGATTGAGCTGCTTAGTCTCTTTGTAGTAATAAGAGGCAAGTTATGACTACTCTGTGACTTTGGTTTTGAGGCCAGTAAGTACAACATAATGAATTTTCCTCGAGATGTTGATAGCCAGGCTTTTTAACCCATGACCCAGGTGGTGTAAGATATTCAATATGCGCAAAATATCCATAGTTAGAGACTTGTATGCATTTTCTCTGGTTCCCTTAAACATTTAAAAGTCTTTGTTGCATCAGAGGAATTGGTATCGACTCTTCATCGCCATTTAGTTCATCCGGATTACTCGTTAAATGCCAAAACGACTTTAAGGTTATGCTATCATTTGTAGGCTTTTGCACGTCAAATCTTAATTTATCTCTATTGTTTATTATCCGTGCATCTAACTTCAAAGTCGCACACCTTACAAGAAAAATAGTAAATAATTTATTTGCCATCTGGCTTATCATAAGCTCGGCTATCTCTTTTATTTCGACTGATTAAAGGGCAGTGATAACAATTTCATCATATACCTTTGCTGTTTATCCAATGGGTGATGTTCAAGGCTTGATTAATTGCCATAGCCAAGAATTGCTGGAAGGCTAAGACCAATGCAATGCGTGTAACAACGTCCGTTAATTAATTAAATGAATATCAATTCATTTAAATTTGGCGGGCCACTATCCATGTTTGTTCATAGCATCGTTGCTAAAGCTTGAAACTTTGTTGGTCCTGACCATTTAACTTGATTGATTCCTTTATCATCTGACTACAGAGTTAATCCAGTTTTATTATAATAGCCAGATTGCTGTAATTAACAAAGCAATCATATACTCTTGCATGTATACAGACAGAGCTGCAAAAAACAGCATGGCAAACAAGACAGCTGATCCAAGTCGAATTTGATTAACTTGTTTCTCGTCGTGATAACTGAAAGGAGCCTCTATCGCCACGCGTAAAGCATTCCCTAGTTCTGAAATCGTCATGTTCATATCAATTTGCGATCGTTAAAGACTTCAGTACATTGTCTGTAACAGGAATTGCCGTATTAACATGGCAGAACTTGTTGTAAACAAATGGTAATGATTCCTTTTCCCCTGTGTTCTATAACAGACAAAAGATATATAAACAATTGCTATTGTAAGTAACTAAGCAACGACTTCAATTCTTTCACCAATCAAATTCATAGGAATTGTTGACGATAAATACTTTATGGCCAGCGGAAGCATTTTTAAATATTGCCACTTTTTTGATATTCAATTTTGTTATCGTAGATACACGAGAAAAATCCTTTCTGCTCTCTTCTGTTATCAATCTGAAGGTTTTGGAACAATGAATGCATTTGTTATGGTTTGCTACTTTTCAAGATTTGTAGCGTGACATGAGTGATGTAAATGTGTTGCACTGATGGGAAAATATTACTGAAATTGTCAGCATTGTAGCCTACAGGGTAGGTAGCATTGCTGATGGAACTCTGTCGGTCGTAATGTCTCTCTCTGTCAAGCATGTCTGATAAGGTAGAGGACTAACGTAACGTGACTTCTTCTTTCTGCATGTATACGGAGCAAATCATACAAAAAACCGGAAAACACTAAAAGAAGAACTTCGACGGCATATCTATTTTTGTTCAGGTGAGCTGATATGCAGTTAGTCTTCAAGTATTGATGGAATATGTCGCGAGTACAGTACAGTGAAATGCTTTGAAGAGCTAAAACAGGAAACATTTCAAGCACAGGAAATTCATCTTGTGGTATGATATAGAAAAATGCCTGTTGCCGAAAACCGTCTTGAGCAATTACAAATTCTTAAACTTCTACAATCCGTCCATGCTGAGGACCCCGAACAGATAGATAAACTTATTCAAAGCGGTGTACCAGATCTTATAAATTATTCAGGTATGGCAGGGGTCTTTTAATTTGACTCATTTATATTAGCTTGACTTTGTTGATGTGTATTGTGATAAATTGTATAGCAGAGAGAATGTGGTCAAGTTTCATTATGTGTTGCAAACTTGGTATGCTGTTTTCTCGCTGCCTTTTAGGGAGGTAACCGCATGTTATCTTTGAGGGGCAATCATTTTAATCTTGCCTCTTAGTGTGGTTTACGCAGAATAGTGTATGATTTAGTTTTTTGCCAAAAAGATCACAAATATTGTCTGTCAGAATGTGTCTGTGTTTCCTTTCTCTTGTTAATGAGTAGAAATTGCTGCTGCTTTTCAAGATTTAAATGTGCATAGAGTTGCAAAATAAGTAAAGATGTTTGTTGTAGTTGGGTAATGAAAATAGCTAGATTAATAGATTATACATTGTGTGTAGATAATTTTAGTTATATTCTCTCAAAAACTATTGAGTATTTTCTTTCAAGACAAAACTAGTACAGTCATAAACAAACTGATCTGCCAAGCTAGTACACAGGTTACACTTTTCAAAGGTTGATTAAAAGAATTATGCAATAAGTGAGTTCTGCCAGCATACACCAGCAAACTCTCTTTCCTCAAAGCTCCTAAGAAGACCACAGACCTGCAAGCATTCCCTAAATGTTGTTGTTATAAACAGTAGTCATAGAGTGATGTGACATGTATGGTCTTCATCCTATTGGAAGCTTGGGACCCTCAGGGTGTATTCCATGTGGGTAGACCCAAATATAGCATTTATAATAAAAACTTTGTCTGTCAAGTTCTGTATTTTCATTCAAGTAAAAAAATGACAGCTGAATGAATTGAGAATCTCTGAATCAGGTAACTTGATTAACTTGACTCGCAAAGTCATTTTCACGTAACAATTACTATTGTTTATAGGGCTGCATATACAAATATTGTTATCTGTGGATTTAGTGCCAAACTGTTACTATTTTTTGTTGCTGTCAGAGTTTTATAATTAGCTGTCTTGTGGGACAGTTGTTGAAAGTTGCAATGTTGTTCTTTTTATTATGAAGCATATTCTAAATCCCAATTCATAGTAACTGGTGGGGGAACCCAGCTCCAAATAGAGACCACTTGTATCATGCTGCTCCAAAACTGCTGTTTATAGCAACAACATTCAGGAAATGCTTGCAGGTCTGCTGGTTTCTTTGGAGCTGTTGGTCGAAGGAGTGCTCTCTTTCATCCGGACAGATCCATTACCTGGAGATATGCGTGAGAATCCAGCATTGCAGGAATGATGATCTCAGAGCTTCCTGATAGTTGTGTTCACAAAGTAGTGCAGGGAAAAGACTGTTGAATTGATAGATCAATCCATTGCCTAAGATTGCCTTAGCTTTGTACTGCTCATAAGATATTTCTTCCTTAAAAGCAATTTCTTTATGTACAATGATTAAGATTTTAGAAGTATAACCTTCTCCAGCTGGTCTCCACTAGAGCCTCAAAAAGGTTTTATTGTCTGTAGTACAAAGCTGATATAAACAGAGGGATTTAGTCTGTGATCTGAAATCTTGTGGTATAGTTAGAACTGAGAACTAAACCATAGCTTATTCCTTTTGTAGCATGTGGTTCTCTAAGTATAGGTATGGATGCCCACTCACAAGTCTTAGGAACCCTCTGTGTACATTTTAATATGGCTAATCTAACTGCATGTTGATTTGCACAGAACCTGTAGGTGGTGAAGCACCATTGCACTTTGCTGCCTGCTCTAACAATGTCAGCATTATAAAGCATCTCCTTGACCTTGGTGCAAGCCCAAGTGTCGCTGACTTCAAAGGAAGAACACCAGCTATCAGAGCAGCTGAATATGGGCATGTTCAAGGACTTGAACTTCTCTGTCAAGCAGCTGCTGACTTATCAAGTAAGTACACAGTAAAATCCCTGATTTGGAATAGCTTGTACTTCATTAAGCTTAATGTAAACCATCTGATTTGAAACCTGACTGATTAATTTGTAGCAAAGGTTGCAGTAATAGGCTTAACTATATACTATGGTCAAAGAACAACAATTTATCATTATCCCTGCTCTACTACTGCATTGAAACCTATTACAGCCAACAGCTGCACGTTCTTAAGTAACAAAAATGAAACTAGGGTAAGAACGTTGGAAAGCTTTCATAGGAATTTGATCTTTTCAAATAGCATTAGGGTCATGAGAAAGACTTTTTGAAGCTAAGGCAGATTTTGACATAATCCAGAATGGATGTCTGTTTTGTGAATGGAGAAGAACACTGGGACCATCTCCTGCCAAATACCTCAGTCTGTTTAGAAAGATCAGCTGTTGGGGTCCTCTAGCATGTCTGCTCTCTATCTTTCCTTCTATCTTCAGTTTTTCCTCACTGTTGATCACGTCAATGCCCAGTAGGATACAGCTGCTCTTTTCTCATCAGCCTCATCACCATCTCATAACTTGCTCACTGCATTCAAGGGAACTTGAGTAATCTTCTGTGGAAACACAATTCCATAGCCTCCATTGTACAGCCTTGACAGCCATACAGAAAATAGACCACACATAATTTTTCCAAAAGTTTAAAGATAGTTGCCCAATAATAACACTCTGTTAGATCTAATTAATGCTCCCAGCAACTTCCTATCAAATTTTAACATTGTTCCACTGTCATTCCTTAGAAAGTGACAACTATTTCTATTGACTGGCCTTCCAGCCACTTGTTGACATTGACCCCTAAGTGGTGGTCTTGGTCCCATTTGTAAAGATTAAAAGTTTTTCCATTTTTGTTATATTGTTCCTGCAATGAAGTTTCTAGCTGAGATGCAACATTTTGCTTCTTGTTGTTTCTTCAGATATGCTTGCTTTAAATGATGTATTAATGTGTGATATATGTCCTTCCTCTGACTGGAGGTGCTTTAGGTTGAATTTGGCAGACACATGTTTTGGTATCCAAAGCAAACATTTTATTAAAGCAACAGTTTATAATTAATGTATTTGCTTTGATTTGTAAACATGATCTAATTAAAGTTTCACTCACCTATCATTTGGTTGGTTGTGTCATGCTTTCTGTTTCTGTTTGAACTAGACACAACAGTCATGTCACTAGAATCAGTGAACTATGTCATTCTGATTGGGTTGTTAAAACAGTTCATTTTTGCTAGAACACTTACAGAGCTAGGAAATGTAACATTCCTTTCAATGTTTTCTAGATCTAGTTGTCCATAAATATTTGTATGGCTGTTGTTCTCACCTTTTAGTGAAAGATACAGATGGTAGGAATATCCTATTCTACTGTCTACATCCAACAGAGAGACACAAGGAGTGTCTGAAGCTGGCCATAAAGTTTGGAGCCAATGTTAACAATGTGGTATGTGCCATTATAGTAAAGTTGAATTGGATATAGTGTGTATGTATGTCACTCTCCTCTGCTGTGTGTTCTAACCCATCAATGTTTTCTTGTTCAATAAATGGTAATGTTGATTTAATTCTAGTGCACCTTGTCCTACTTAAGAGTCAATTGTGACATGCTTGAGAATCTAATTGACAAACAACAGAATCACAGAGAGTCAGGGCCATTTGGCAGTTTGCCTTGGACTTGAGGCCTAGGGGGCATCTTAAAGCAAGATCATAATGTTGACTTGTAGTCAAAATTTCTTATATATCAAAGGCATCCCCTCCTAAAAGGATAATGCAGCATTCTAAAATGGCATGATTTACACATGGATGGAAGTAGTCACTATATTCTATATACACTATATACAAGTGCCTCTTAGATTGGGGTGTTCTAGTCTATACTGGATACTCAATGGTACAAGCCAGTAAAGATTTATTTTTGAAGCTCCAGAATGTCTGAGTGAAGTGCAAAACAAGGAGAAAGCAAGGCATTTTGTAGATCAATACCCACAAGATTTGGTCAGTGATGATTTGAACGATAAATTCCATCATTATGAAGAGTATTGTCATTCAACAACACTCATGTAATACTTTCTGTTTGTGAAATGGACATTGAAAGTTTGTTATTTTCAGATTTGTTATCCACTGCCTTTATAAAACAGCTTAATTTTGTTGTAGGGAAAAAACGGCAAGCCACTATTGTCTGTTGTAGCTAATGAAGGTCTAACAGAGCACATTGAGATCCTGCTGGAAGCTGGAGCAAATCCAAATAGTGTCATTGAGGTAACTGGGGTTCTTTATTTTATGAGCTGTAAATGTGCTGGTCAATTTATTTGTCTATATGATTGATTACTTTGATTATTAATAAGATTTCATCTGCTCATTTCCTCTTCCCCCTAAGTTACTGCTATGCCACTTCCTTAGCTTATAGTATATAAAATTCCAATGATTTATTGCAGTGATATGATATTATCAATTATTTCTTTTAAGCACACTGGAGAAACACCTGTTCATATTGCTGGTGCAAGGGGATACACGGAAATTGTTCGTGCACTGCTGGAGGCTGGAGCAAATCCAAATGCACTTGATAACTTAAACAGACACGCTTCTCATAAGTATGTACTTCCTTGTATTGATAGTAGAAGTATTAAAACAGGGTATTAGCTAATATGTCATTTAGCTACAATTGCCGTTCTTTTTGTTCATCAATAGCATTCACTGTCTCACTTTCCTCTGTTTCATATTTGCTCTTCTTGCCCTTGTTAGCAATCTTATTTTTCCTGCATTTCTTCTTTCTTGGTTATTGTCTTCCATCTTATTAATTTGTTATGCCCTTTTTTATCTGTTTTCTTCATCTTTTCTGTGTTTCCACTTTTCTTTTACCATACTTTTTCCTTCGTCTATGATCTTGCTTGTGGTCTAACATTTAAAACCCAATCGTTTATTCCTCTGCGTTCCACTTTCTCCATACTACCCCACATAAAAATGGTAAATTTGATTTAGGGTAAATGATATTTACGTAAGAAGTATGAAAATCTTTATGCAAGATTATCTCTATTTCTTTTCAAAGAGCTGCTCTTTATGATCAGTTGGAAGTGCTAAGGATATTAGCTGCTTATAATGGAAATCTTGGGAAAGTCTCAGCTGATGGCAATACTCCCATGCACTGGGCTGCTGCCAGAGGTTTCGGTCATATCTGCAAATACCTTGGGCAAAGAGGTATACTTAACAATATTTAATTGCATGTAGCCACTTGTTTCATCGCCAATCTTCCTCAGAACTAAGTCAGAATGTTTGAAGACAGTGTACACTGAACATGTAACTCAGGGTTACTTTGTACTTAAACAGGTTGCCCTTACTTGACCTGAGAGGGCTGTCGGCATCCTGCCAAACATTTCCATGTTAATCTTGTAATTCAAGAAAATACGTGTTGCATTTTGGTGTAATGAAATCTGTAACTAGCATCAACTAGTGAGTTGCAGGCCTTTAACTGGTGTAGTTCTAAAATGACGCTAGACAGCTTACAATGAGTATATTCTAGTAAACAACAAAGTCAGCATTGCAGGTTAATTTTTTTGCAGGTTGCCCAGGCACCTTGAAAAACAAAAATGGCAAGACACCACGCTTGTTAGCAAAAGATGGAGACTACAAGGATGCCATGAAAGAATGTAAGAAAGCAGAAAAACCAAAGGGGAATAAACCTGGCACCGAAGCATGGGCAGTATTGGTAAGTGTTTATTCGTTAACGGTACTATTTATGTCAAGGACAGTTATCACCAGCAAAGATAGTGACCAAGATGCACAGATTGAAAAAGTCTTTCTTTAATAATTTTAGCGATAAGATTGCCGGTACTAGATTTGGTAGAAGTCATTGTTATGCTTTTCCCCATTTCCTTGAAAATTTGCGACATTGCGCTAAAACATTCTTAAAAGCTTTTAGAGAACAGCCATATCGCGCTTGCAAAGCGAAAATGACTGCCAAAACATGCGACTCTGCCATAGGCCAACATTTACTAGAAAATCCAGAATGTTGCCAGAATGTATATGGACGAGAATTTTCGAATAATTGGCACAGCTAGATCGTCCTTTCATCTAAGTGTATTGGAGTCCGTCTATTTTAAAACAAGAAAACCAGTACTCTGTAGGTAGAAAGAGTTTGTTTTTTCACTTGGACTCTTCCAATAATACTTTGTTTCTTCATTTTCTCTTTCTTTGTTTCCTTTCTTGTCTAGGATTGGCTAGTTTTGCTACATGTTTCGTATAA
>JANTCA010091172.1:0-13332 GCA_024741275.1 Chironex yamaguchii
GCTTTTTCCACCGTTTCTTGAATCTCCTTTAGGACTTTACACACCTTTCTATGGCTCAAGCCTAATGTCAATAACCATCCTTTCATTCTGTTACCAATAAATCCTCTACATCCTACTTCCACCAGGAAGTGAAGAGCTTGCCATCCAGCATCTTCGCATCCATTAACTAGCCCTCCATACCGTTCATCCTTTCGCAATTGTGCAGCATCAATATTGTCTTCATGAGGCACTGTAAGTTCTATCAGGTTTACAATCTTTCTCTCTTTGCAGACAATAAACATGTTGGAATAGGGAACTGCATTTGACATGTTTCCAAGTCCGCTGCTACTTCCCATGTGCCGCTCCATAGTTCCTTCTCTTCCATTGACACATCCTGTTTAATGTGTCTTGGGTGTCCTTGATGTACAACTCTCTTTGGCCTTTTTCCGGATTTGATCTCTTTGATTTGGGCATTGGCTACTCAAAACAAGAGTTTCAGTACTTCGTTATGTCTCCATGTATACCTGTCTAAAGCCAGGTTACAATTTGACAGAATGTGCTTCATGATGCCTTTCTTACCACACCTGCAGGTGTCGTCCTCGGCTACCTTCCACCGCACCAGGTTTGTGAGAGATGGTAGTACATAATATGTTGAATGAATTAGGAAACTTGTTCTTGACGTGCTCCATTGCCAAATCTCCTTCCAACCTATTTTTCTTTCCACCACATTTTCCTCCCATTTGGTCATTTGTCCTTGATGAGCACATTGTATAAGGTAGAGTTCTCTCTTTTCTGCCTCACTGTCTTTGATGCATTGTACAACCGATTCTCTGCGTTCTTTGTGTGACATACATGAAAACTGTTTGAATGGATCAAAACTAAATCCTTTCCGGTTTTTACATACTGCCCCAACGATATCACGGTGTTGTAATGATGAGATGCAATTTTTTGCTTCCTTTTCAGCATTCCATTTCCTACCAGTCCTTACCTCTGGACGGAATGTTGAAATTGTGCTGTCTTTCGATTCTTTCAGCATCATTACAGTTAGTACTTTCCCCATTTTGTATACTTCAACAATAGAAGTTATTGGTAGTTGCAAGGAACCTTTCGATCGATACAGAGCTGAGTTTTTTGTGACATTCGGAAGTCCTAACCATTTCCTGATACAGACGCTGCACTTCTGCTCAATGATTTCTACTCGAGACAGTGCTACATCATACATCATCAGTGGCCATGCTAATCGTGGATAAAGACCAAATTGCAAGGACCAAATTTTGTACTTGCCAGGCAATTTTGATTGATCAATAGCTGCCAATTCCTCCTCTGCTTGATTCATCACTTCTAACTCACGTGAATGTCCGACAAAGTATTGGCATACCATCTCCCCAAGCTCTTTACTGTTCTTCTTTCACTGTTGGTATGTACTCACCATTTAATGAGTACTTTACATCCTTTTGAATTCCTTTGCGGAACTTTACACTTCGGGATTTCTTAGTTTTAAAAGCCATTCTACCCCATGCCACAAGCGAGTCAAGTCTTTCCATGGTATTTCTCATTACTATCTGGCTTCTGGTCAACAAAGTGGTATCATCCATAAATGCTTTTTTTAGACTGAACATGAGCTACTTCTTCAGGGCAATCCGAAGATCTTAATAGCAACTCCATGACTAGCACAAACCATATTACAGATATAGCACAACCCGCTGCTATTCCAACTTCAAGACGATGCCAGTCGGTTGTAAATTCTTTTGTTGTAAACCGCATTTTAAAGCTGCTGTAATACCTTTTCATCAGTACCTGAACCTTTCCTGGGATATAGAAGTGTTCCATTGATTTTATGAGGAGCTGGTGAGAAACAGATCCATAAGCATTCGCCAGGTCGAGTCACACAACTGACAAGTCATCTTTGCTTCTCTTGGCATTCTGAATTATGTCCCATATTGAAAATGCGTGCTCAACACATCCCGGAACACCAAGGATCCCAGCTTTCTGCACCGTTTCATCTATATATCCATTCCCCTGCAAGTATGTCATAGTTCTTTTTGCAAGGATACCCATGAATATCT
Source organism: Chironex yamaguchii (assembly GCA_024741275.1). Classification (NCBI taxonomy): domain Eukaryota; kingdom Metazoa; phylum Cnidaria; class Cubozoa; order Chirodropida; family Chirodropidae; genus Chironex; species Chironex yamaguchii. The sequence continues at coordinate 2,046 of JANTCA010091172.1, forward strand.
TACCATCGACATTCAAGATAGAGATAGGCCTAAACCGGCTGATCAGCTCAGATTCTGTTTCCATTGGTAGATAAGTCCCTTCTGCTTTACACCATTCATCAGCAATTTCTGTTTCCTTCCACAGATCACGAAGTAAGAGAAACAATTTGTCTAAGACGTGCACTGTACTTGTACACTTTGTACGAGACACCATCCCCTCCAGGAACACTTTTTGCCTGCGCCTTCCTGACAAAAACCTCTACGTCTTGCTCTCGGACCTCTCCCAGGTCAAATTTGATGCCAGGCTTAGTTGGATGCTTCAAACCTTCCATAGGTGGTAATGTCTCATTATGTTTTGCATCACTGTACGTTTTCCTTATGTGATCGTTTAACTCCTCTTTTGTGCATTTCAGCGTACTACCTTTTTCTTCTGTGAACATTTTCTTTGTCGCTTCGTATGGATTTTTCAAAAACTGTTCCCTTGCCAGCCAGCTTGCCTTCCTTCTTTTACATCGACGTAGATTACTTTGTACTTCTCGCCACTTCTTCTTCAACTCTTCATGCAATACAGTCAAGCGAGGTTTCTCTATATCAGTAGCTTTTTTCCCCAGACACTTCGAGAACTAAAACTATCAGCAGTACAAAATTCAAATGTCATTCACTATCGTCGTCACTATCACATGCATCATCAACATTCACCATCACCGTCGTGGGAACAAACTAAAGGGGTTCCGACCTTGGAATCTTTTACGACAGGTACATCTTCTATGCTGTCGTATTCTATGTCATCAAAAGCATTCACTCCATTTCTTGCATCTGCAACACACAAAGGGCCTCTCATTGTCTTACTACTACTTACGCAGTGGTCGTACTCTTTCAGCGACGTTCTCCTCCACATCCGATATGTTGTTGCTTTCAGCATTGTCGTCAAGACGCTTACAAGACCGGCGGTGCATCGACATCATTTTGATCGTACCAAAATACACCCCTCAAATTTTTTCCTTTATAACAGCTGGATTGAATGCATCATACGGGATTCCAGGAGGATAATTTTGCTGAACAAATGTTGGGATCACGCCATTCAAAAGATACATTTGACATTTAAATCTGTTACATAACAAAAGAGCTATGACTCCCACCCCCCTAAGTTTTCGTAACAGTTCGTAACAAAAATGACCATACACCCACCCCTCAGGCGTTACTTAATTTTTGAATGGCCCAACGTTCTTGCGATTCTTGGGATAAATAAAAGTACCTAACTGTTTTCCCGGAAAACAATGCCCAAAAAGCCGTACATTGTTATCATACTGTTAACAACCACGGATATTATCGCGTCTGAGAGCACTGAATAAATGTCCAAGTTCTTAGAGTACTCGTTTCCAAGACAACTATACCAAAATATATCAGCGTTAACGTATTGCCAATTTGACGAAGAGATTTATGACCTTTACCTTAACAAAGGGGGCTGAGAGCTCTGGTCTTTTAACACAAGAATGATTTCAGGGGGAAGACATTTTCTACTGATGTCTTCGTCGTTTCTGGAGCATTTAACTGGCTGTATGCACGGCTTGTCTTAGCACAGAAATCTGTAAGCATAAAGTCTCGGGATGCCTCTTACCTTTGTCAAGGCAGACACGTTTATAGACAATGCTACAATATGGGTACTTCTTACATGCACCTATCAACTGAAAGTCAGCCATCTTAGTTGTCCATTGTCTTGAAAAATGAAACAAATGATTACAAATTTGTTTCTTCAAAGAAAATATTGCTGTGTATTATGCCCACTGCAAATTGTCTAATTCAATTTTAGATGATTGTATGTAGAAAAAGCATGCTTCATTGAAAACGATTCCGACAATTATGGAGGCCTAATAACGGTGTCGCATGTACGCGGAAACGTTCGTTTTATTCCATGCCTTCGGTAATCGTGTTGTCCTTCAGGAACACGAAATTGCTGCGACGCCGCTATTTTCATCAGCTCGTTAGCCTTATGCCCGTGACGTCATATTCAAACTTGTACTGTATCTTGTTGACAGAATTCAGAAGTATTAGAAATCATTTCCTTGGCTACAGTCATAGGCCTACTAGTGGTTATAGAGCTGTCAGTAATTTATATGAAGCGATATTTTTTAATCGCCTGACACTCTCTTTGATATCAGTTAGATAATAGCTTTAATGGCAGAATACAATTTCAAAATCACACTAAACTGTAGTTCCATAGTTTCGAAAAACTACAACTAAAGATGACGAGAAATGCGGTTGCCACTTTTCATAAGCTGCCTGATTTCTTCTGTTATAATTCTCTATGCACTGCCTTTCTGTTGCTAAGAACTTTTATCTTAAAATTTATGTGTTGGTTGCATGATTAATGTTTAAATTTTTTCTTGTACTTTCATAAGGAATGACTTTGTTTTGAGGTTTTAAGCTTAACGATAACTCATATTTTTCGTTATTTACAATATTCACATTTGGTTTGAAGAGTGTTATTCTTACATTGGGATTAGCCACAAAATCATAAAAATCTAAAAGGTTATTTGACTTTGACTATTAAACAGTACACGTCTTTTTTGCCAGATCTTTCTGACGCTCGTAAGTCTTTTGCCTTTCTCTTGTGATATCATTCTTCGTTTTAGATACCGTTATCATTGAATCGCGTATTTGAATTTGTTTCATTTATGTTTCTGCGTAAATCTTTTAGATGATATCAAAGTTTTAACATCGAATCGGACGAACATCCTACCGGTCTCCTGCTAAGAAATTGGCCGTACTCTTAAGTTTAATATTATAATAAGGTTCAAAACGTGGTTTAGAGTAAAGATGGCACCAGACTAACTCATCTTGTGCATACACTGTTGTGTTGTGCTCATCTACATAGTTGAGGTATTTCTTAATTGAGTAACATGTGTAGGAGTATGCAATAGTTCTTAATACAAGACTTAAGTTTCCTTTTAAATTTGTCTTTTATTCTTACGATTGTGAATTATAGTCCTATCAGAAATACACTGTTCGTTTCTTTCTATCAAATCCTAAAAATACGTACTCACTTTTCATGAGTATTTAGAGCCTCTGGCAACTTTCTATCAACAAATCACATCTTTATTTAAAAATAGAATTAAAAGAAAAGTGAAATTTTCCTGTGTTCATTTCTATTTTTGTTTCTCTTATCTCTGATACAACATTCAGTATATTGAAATTCTTCGAGAAAGAATGCTCCCAGAACCAAATCAGACACGTCTCACGAGTGAGTGCAGAATGGAAATTTTATGGAAAGACTGGTTTCAAAACTTTTGAACTGAAATGGTCAACTCAGCTCAGATCTGCCAATGAGAAGTTTTCGAAGTTATTAGCTTTTATACTTGATTTTGCGTGAACGAAATTTTAAGTACATAGAGAGGTAAGAATTTCTAAAATGGCTCCTGTACCTTAATCTGTGCCCTCTAATGTGACCCTACGCACACAATAGTGGATTAGCATTTCGATTTGGACGGAAAATTACTATTTTTCCAGTGTTTCCAACATGAGAAATTTTTAAAAACTTGATATTGATGGCAAGTTTCATGTCTATAGAACCCCTTTACACATCTTGTTGTGATGCAACTATCATCAAAACAAACTCACACAGACCTCAATAACACATCCTGCCATCCACCCAAAGCTCGCGACAGTGTCATCAGTACTCTTTTTGAAAGGGCAAAAAAAACCATCATATTGAACCCTGCCAACCTAAGGGAAAGAGGAAAGCACCTGAAGGATGTTCTCCTTTCCAATGGATATCAATTAATGGACATTCAGAGGACCCTAAGCAGGACAGCTGAATCCAAACAAAAAGAAGAAAAAGAACTAGTGAAACGAGTTTGCTTCTCCTGTATCAAGAATACCAATGAAAAGATTTTCAAAAATTCTCAAGACAACGCAAAATCCAGTGTTCCTTTTACACAGATTCCTCCTTGTGAACCGTGCTGTCAAAACCCAAGGACCCAGCACCGATCAAAGAAAAGAATGATTTAGTGTAGGCTTACAAGCTACAATGTAAAGATTGCCCGACCACCTATATTAGAGAATACAAAAGACCTTTAAGAGAGAGAGAACAAGAGCACAGAAGAGCTGTAGAAATTGGTGACACATGAGATATGGCCATGTGATAGCAGAGCACTGCTGGAAAAATCATCACAAATTCGACTGGCAAATCAAGAAAGTCGTAAGCAAGGAGATCAACACCACAACCAGAAGATAAAAGAAACCATCCACTGTCTTCAACACCGCAATCATTTAAACAACATATCCCACACTCTTCCAGCAATATGATTGCCAGCACTAGAAAATAGAACAAAACAAGCACAAAGTGTTTTGACGCCAACTGCGAGAAAATCTTGAATCATGTCACCACCGAGGTCCGCACATTTAGGTATAAATCGTTCAACAACTTCACTTCTAGTAGCCTAACGATGCTAAAACGACGGAAAAATGCCTGGTGATAGGAGACAAATCTCTCAAAACGTAGTTCACAAAAAGGTTACGACTCAAGACATGATAACCTTAAAACATGTGTGGCTTCCACTGATTCAACATGTATTAAGATTTAAAAACGACCCTCTACTTTCAGAGACGTTACTTCTCAAAGGGGATTACTTTTTGATGTCATGGTAAGTTATTGGGTAACTGGAATCCCATGACTCAAGTTTGATTTCGCCACTCCTTCTCTGACTGACCTTGCCAGTTTCGTTTTGGGCTTTGAGTAGTTGTATCAAACGATGTAGATGCGCTCTGTTTCCCAGCCAAGAAGCTGGGTTTCAAATTATGGAATGACATGAGCAGAATTCACGTGGGCGCGGTAGCTTGGGACAAGCAAGGAAAGCTGAAGCCAGGAGTCGTGTTTGGTATCGTGCCCGCAACATATGTCTTCAAGACATAGATTAGGCGTGCATAAATCCTGAACTTCGCTCGAGACCTGCCCCCAGAAAACACTTTGATTTTTTGACTCGGATTTGTAAGTGCCATTTGCTTAAAAGGTGTTTTACTGGCTATTCATGATTGGATATATCATCGTTGTTATTGTAAGTGAACTAAAGTTACGAATATTATGTTTCAGTTATTACATCTAGCTTGGTAAGGTCCGCTGGCCCGTTCTCACTGTTTGTAGTGGCGCTGTGTGTCAATCGAAAATTATGTCGACTTGATCGTACTCACAAACGGCACCCTTGAATTTGGACAACATAAATTTTGGTCTTCTGAATGTTGTGGTACGTTCGTCCATCTCCCCCCAAAAAATGACACCCGAAGACGCTTACGTATTCCCCTTTCGCCAACATGGAGTTTCAAGCCGTTTGACGTTGCTTAAAACGCTTCGTATCAAGCCAGACAATAAAGAAGCCGCGAAAGCATTTCACAGGTATAATAATCATCTCCGTACCACATTTCCGCAGGTTACCTTTGTTGTCATCTAGTTGCCAATCAGTACAATTTCGGGCAATTGCCTGAGTTTCCTAAACTTTAAACTCTGAAGAGCCATACTTAATAGTTAACCTCCCTGACTACCTTAAATTTTACACAACTGGTATCAAACTCAGACATATGGCAAAAATTTCAAGCATTTCAACGAGCTGAGGTGACATGAAATCGTGCAGGCAGGAACGTGATAACCTTCCAAATCAGCACAACACGTGCGTTGCCACACCTGTTGATAGGATTATGAAAGGTGTTCTTGCGAAGTTTAGCTTGAGTGCACTAATACTACAACCTGCTAAAGGAACCAGGCATAATGCCCACTCGTTGGAGTTTTGGTGCTTGCTGATGGCTTTCTGTTGGTTGATGCTGGCAGGGCATTTCTCAAGAATTCAAAAGAGACATCACATTTGATAAAAAACACTCCGCCCACCCGACTTAACAAGTAAACGTTTCATCGAAAACAGTCATGTTTCTGGTTCAGGCAATCATCAGATCAACATTCACACAAATGATGTCTGATTCAGTGATAGCGACTGCAGGCTTGTAATGCCAAAATACCTTAGATATCTGTTGTGATTCATCCAAGTCAACCAAATCCCCCATAAACTTTTCCTTTTGTTCCGGTCAAGGCAAGTCTCTACTCGCCTGATCGTAGAGTAACGTCATTCTACGTTTTGGCGGGAATACAGAAATAGCCATGTGTCTAAGCGAATGATTGCAAACCACAACTCATAAGAGCCATCCCACTTTGTCCGATTTAATTGTTCAGTGGTCTGACAAGGATCGTTGCGTTTTGTTGCATTCATAGGCCAATGGTGAATGAGTAATTGTCTTCCGATAGGATCCAATATCACAATAGACAAAAAAGAAGGTTTATCTCAAAAGTTGCTTACAACTCAAGGTAGTTTACGACAGAATCGGTTTGAGTGAACAGTTGTCGACGATGGAGAAACGAAAACTCGAAATTCCAGCAACTCCAGTGAAACGCAGGATACGGAATGATGATGGACGACCACTTCGAGCGAAGAGGAGGTTGAATTTTGATGCAAACGATAAGGAGGAAGTCCCACGAAAGTCGAGTTCTTTAATCACGGAACGAAGCCATGAATCGAGGGACCTTTTACATAATTTGTTTCAGAGGGACAGAAGGCGATGTATAGAACTATATAATTTTGATATTGAAACCATGACAGCTTTACCAGGACGATATTCATGGTCGAGGATAGAGGAAAATGATGGAGGTCGACATGATATTTCTTCTGACAACCTGTTTGAACGAGGTGGAGATTGACTCAAAAGTTTTCTTACCCACTCGGAATAAATAGGCTGTAAATTCTCATTATTTCAAGACTTTTAGAGAAATTTATTTACTGATTTAATATAATACAAGAGCCTGTAAGGTCAAATTCATTGCTTTTGCCATGTAAATAGGTCAGCAGAATGGTGCGTTGGTTCTCATCTTCAACAACAATTGAGCTCTAGTAGTCTTACACGTCCATTCAGTTCAGTGTGACGCCTTATTGACTGTAAATCCCGCCTGGGTGGATACTTGAAATGGTCGATTTGGTTCTCCAGCCGAGTACGGAGAATAACAATTAGAGAGAGCAAGTTCAAGGATCACTGGCTTTCATTCTTTGTTTGGACAATTAATAGTAAACTGGAACAGCTTCGAGTTGCTTTATGTTGATCAACACTGACTGTCAAAAAGATAGTGGTTGTGGTGTACAGTTGTCGTGTGATCGCGTCCAAATTTACGATGTCGCGAGAATTTTGGTGAATCGTCCTGTCACTAACGTCTAGGCGTTGTATCTTTTAAGATGTTGTAAGGTTGTTTTTTAGATGACCGTCACTGTTTTAGTGGTTATTTTAACCACAGTTTTGTTGATTTATAGACAACGTAGATATTATGGGAAGCTGTTACACAGCTAGTAACTTGCTATCGTTAAAGGTAGCGTATATCTTGCAAGTGTACATTCGTAAATAGTCGAAGTTAAATTTGTTTTGGCTCGCGAATCATTTGAAATGTGAAGTTTATGAATAATATTGGCAGTGATACAAATTGGTTGTTTAAATCCGAAACAGCAAGTTTGGTTTATTTTGGCTTGTAGATTCTCTGATCCTTTCAACCATGTTGATTGATCTATGGTACAAGACAATTGAAATTTGTAACCTCCACGTTTGGTGGCAGATCTGCGTGGTTTGTGTTCATCGATGGTTAGCGCTGAATCACTATATCTAGGAGCGAATATTAGTCGCTTTCACCTCAGGCTTTTAAAGATTGCACCCAGCATTTCACTGGGGTTTCATTGATGGCTTGTGTTTGAAAACGATAAGAGGCGATCATCCGTTGACCAGGCGTGCGATGTTGTCGTTTTGAGCTTGGACTGGACTCTCCTATTCTAGTTGATTAATGTTCTCTCGACCAAAATGGTTACGACATCCCAGTTGTTTCGTTGGCAGTCAACACCACAGTGTGCTGGTAATGTTATTGCAACCAACCACTGCCTTTTTATTTTTCGCGCAATGGTTGTGCTTTTTTAGTTTAAATGCGACACAGATCTATTTGTAGGCAGTAGACAAACCCACTGCCTGTCCATCTGTCTATGGTTTGTGATTAGCACATCGAATTTTGATGCTTCAGAAGCCAGTCACGAGTCCACTGTGCATTGCATTGCAGAATGTTGATATTGGCATAGTTAGAATAGCAAACCAGCGCAGGCTGTTTAAAAAAAGAGTCGATGTGTGTTACTGGCGATAGAGTTGCAGCTGATTGCTGTCACAGGCAAACGTCACCAAAGTCAAAGCTAACACTTTGGCTTCAGTTAGCAGTACTGTATATTTTACTACGTTGAGCGACACGGTCACACGCACCTAATTATGTAGTTAAGAATTTCATACAACTAGTGGCATAAATACGAAGTCTTGTTTATCTCTTTTGGGCAAGTTGATTGCATTGAAGTAAGCGAGAGAAATACTGGGAAGGTGTCTTGGGAACAACCACCGCTTGGCAGTGGTAATAAGTTACGAATTTAAAAGTCGAGTAATTTTAAAACTCCAGCTCATCAAACAGCTTGAAATTTTTTTGACAAAACTTCGTTTTTAGTTAGGTGGATTTCATCTTACTGTTTCTACAGTGAAAACAGACACGCTTCCTTATGCCTAAGCCGACCGCCTTAATCAGTACTTAGTGGGGAAATCAGGCAGTTAGCTGTAAACAATATTCTGTGATTAAAACACATCAGATCTCTGTCACGGTACGCTATGATTTGACTTAAATGAATTCAAACAGCTTTGCAATTGGTGATCTTAGACAATGCTGATGTGACGCGGCGATGTTTTGGTTAAAATTTCTTAAGGCAAGGGCAGATTTTTTGACTTGCTCGAGCAAACAATTGCAAGTCAGCCGTAATGTTACCCATGAAATGTTCAGTTGTGGCATTGGATAAACTAAGTTCTGTTTGCCTTGCATTGATCCGGTATATGAACAAGGTTGTAATGCTGTAGGGAAACGTTCTATTGAACTAATTAAAATATAGTTTTGAGTATATCGTGTGCAATGGCCACGGACGTTTTGGCGACTTGCTATCTGAACACGTTTGATATTCGTCGAACGTGTAGCATACAGTATTGTAAAACATGTTGTGTAGAGGTCAAGGCGACTGCAAAACCTTGATATATCTTTGCCTTAAACGACATTTCTGTGTGCTGCAATGTGTTGCAAAGTGTTGCAAGGAACGCTGCAAAAAGAGCCTCGAGGGATAATGGTCGGGCAACTTTTCTACCCTAGTATATGTTACAAGAAATCTGGTCGACCATCTTTGTGCCAACTGACAATATCTTGACTGAGGTGCGTATTACGCAGGGGCTTGCCTTTTTGCAATCAATTTTCAGAACTGGGATAATATATTGTTACCCTATGCGAACCGACGTCAATCCAGTGATCAATGTTAAATGCAAAACTAAGGTTTAAACGCAGTGTATATTCTTCGTTCTTTGCGAGACGTATAAAAGAGGGCCTTGGCATTTAATAAGTCCCAAAAAACAACAATAGCTTGTATTGAAAGTGTTATCTACTGTTTGTCACGACAGAGTCAATGGTCGTAATCCCTGTGGGTTAGCATGAATAGCTGTCTTAATTGAACCTCACGCCATTTATTGCAGCTATTGACTTGTTATTTTTCTGTCACCACGAGAATCACTGTATACTGACGTCATTTTGAGAGTACCATAATACGTCAACTGTGTTATCACAGCCAATCTGCACAAAGTTTGTATCACAATATGGCTGAAAGAGTTACGACAGGAAAAAGGAAGGGTTACAAGCATCAGAGCAATTGCTTTCAAGGCATTGACAAGAACAAATAACAATGAAACATGGAATCCTTTTAGACTTTGACGTCGTCACATGACGTCAGTAGCATGTAGGTTATTTGACGGAGGCTTGATGCTAGTACCAACCAACGCCTGCAGTACAGTGCTGCAAAGCGAATTCAGCCCAAACTTACAAATCAGTAAAGCGTGCCAGCAATTGCATTTTCGCAACTCAAAAATTAATGCCTGTCTGTATCGCTTCTGCAATAGTTAACGCAAGCACCTCGTCCTTTCTAGCATTAATAGGAGCAGACAAATTGTCGGCTAATCTTCACGGTGCGTGATCGCAGAAGAATCAGTTGAAGTAAATAATATATCGGAGAACAAGTGAAACTAGAAGTTTGTAATAAGCAAAATAGGCCCATGAGCTCGTTAATTAAATAAATCAAAACATTTTTATCCGGTACTATATGATGCTAGTATCTTAATGAGAGAAATGGCTGTTATTTTTCCATCATGGAGGAGCTAGGTACATTACTTACAGTAGCAACTTATGATAAGTTTTGAAATAGAGCATTCGTCAGGTTCAGTATCCAAAGGTCCCAGGATAAAAGTTTATTTAGGATACCCCTCTAAAACTTCTTTTCGAGGCCAGAAAGCGTTCAGCAGCAATTCCATCTTTATAGCTGATAAAAAGGGATTTTCATTCAGATGATTCGGTCGAAGTTTTGCGAATTACAACATCCAATAACATGAATGGATGGTTTGGGTTGAAGGATATTGAGAGCCTTTCGACCTTCATTACTTTATATTAAGCCCTTTCTACTCGGTAGAAGAGGGGTTAGATTTGCAGTCGTAAAACCTTGGGTTGAAGCTTCGGACATCACAATCATAACTTTACTTCTGCTCATTACACAAGACCACCCTGTCTCCTTTTTTCAAAACCAATGATGTTGGTGTCCTTGTAGAAACAGCGGTAGTAAACGCTTATAAGGTACGTTTGTCTTTACCTTCAGTCGATTGACTGATTCGTCTCAGTGGAAATTCTACTGGAGGCTTTGGGGGAATTTAAATTATTTCGCCGAATAAGGCCTACGATAAATGTAAAAATCATTGCTTAAACTGGCCTTGGTTAAAAAAGAAACTGTAAAAATATCCCTTTACTTTCAAGGATCGTACTGTTTTAACGAACTTCCAAGAGATATTCGTTCCCTGCAATCGATTGTAATTTTTAAATCCAAGTTGAGAGAATATTTTTATCGTAAGACGGATTGTGAAGTAGAAAATAATTTAAAAGTTTTAACTGCAAGATTTTTGATTGTAAGAAACGCAGTTTAAAGTATAGGTTTTTCTGAGCTTGTATATGTTTATAGCAGGGCCCTTATTGATAACAGCACCTTTGTTGCTGAAAAGGCAACCCTGTATAAATATTATTACTACTACTACTATTATTATTACCATTATTATTATTATTATCTGTTCAATTTCAGCCAAAGCTTTTTCTCAATAATAAGCCAATCCCAGCTGTTACTCAGGGAGAATCTTTTCGTTA
>JANTCA010091175.1:0-32026 GCA_024741275.1 Chironex yamaguchii
AACGTCTGGCAGAGTGCCGTCTGCTGAAAGTTCGGGAAGGTTCAGGTTACAAATGATGACAAGTGCACACCATGACAGCAGCATAACCATTGTTACGTTTATACTTCTCCCCTACACTAGCATAAGTTACCTTGTTTGAACGACTGTCATCTGGCATCCTCTCCTGATTAATGATCTTCATATCAGGAAACTCTTACTTCTCTAACCCGTTCTCTATGCAGAATAATTTTAAAACTTTCAATACTTGAATACAAGTGTTGCAAAATTCTCTCAACTTTGCCTGGGATTGGTCACCCAGCCAAACAGCCGTGAGGACGTTGATTCTTTTAGACTGCAAATTAGATAATGCTTGATCTTATATTTTAAAAAAATTGGCAAAAGATGTGCGTAGTCAGTACAGTCTGGAGTGAGGTAAGTTAATCTTCTAGTCTTTTGGCTTCGATGATAGCTTTGTTACTGTGAACTGCTGGCTGGCAGTCATCCAGTGTGTCCATAGAACAATCAAATGATTTGTAATCTTTTGGAAAGAGGATTTTTCCAATAGCCTTTTGATGTGACTACCATCTTGCTGTCGAGACGGCTCACAGTCTACAGATCTTCACAAAGTTGACTACTTTTTGCTTCTCTTCAAATACTTAACTTCATTTCTTCTGATTAGCAAATCATCTGTTTCTAGAATGCCAAACAATGATTTTGTTATGGTAGATAAATGATAGGCCTCTATAATGATTTGATTTCAAATGTGATCAAATAGCATAGTGAAGAAGCATTTTTTTGAATCGGTGATTTCACCCTCTTTTACTTCTCTCTAAGTACAGGGACTCCATTATAAACTTGTCCTACTGCACTTCTCAGACTTATTTTTCCTTCTTCTAAAATGCTTTTCAGCGATTTTGTCTTTCTATATGCTAAAGCATCTTATACCCTTTACAGAGAGCTAGTCAGAATGAGATGAATCTCTTCTGGCGGCAACATCTGTGCTGTATATTTCTGCTTGCTTGATATTATTATTGATCTTTGACAGGTGTCGAGCAATTAAATTGATAAGCTTAAGAGAACAGCAGGTGATATAGCCGGAATGAAATAAAAGGCGAGAGAGCATTCATGTAAAAATCTTCTAAAAGATGGTTATGTTGCAAATTTTCCAACAAATTCGACAAACTCGACAAATCAGACAAACATCTCAAAAGGAGGCCACTGGCCCCCCTGATCCCCGGTCACGATACCTCTGGTTTCAAGATCTCAACAGAGACAAGTTCCAAAACTTTAACCCTAGCAATTCAAACTTTGAACGGTTGATGGCCATGTTTATGGCCATAAAAGAAACAACTGAAATGATTAACTAGAACTTTTTCGTGTGAAATGTAGTTTTTATCAAATTTCAAAATCTAAACAGTTATTTGTTTCAATTTCCCTGTCAGAGGTTGGGCACCACGCAGACTAACGATAACACGATATACGTGGTATAAATATATAAGTAAGTCTGACAAAGGTTTTCCTTTCATGTCCGGTTATTTGCCTGTTTCTTTGACGTATTCAGCGGCTTCTGAACTTTGACCTTTTTGGTTCTCACGATCTGCCATAGGTTGTAAGCTACCAAAAAGTTAAAACTTAATTTAATGAACGTAGATGACGTGCTAGGAAGAACTTGCCACCAGATTCAAAAAGGGGTAGGAGTTGTTCATGAATTGTCAGGACATTGTTTAGAGTTTTACTTGTTTCACGCACTATTCGTATACAGGTGTCCATATACGTTTCTTTCATTATAATGCATAGGACAAATTGGAAAATCCAACGGCGGGATTTATATTTCAGCTGCACGACAACACAGCAAAATCAGTGAACATACTTAGTTGATGGTTTCTGCAGTACGTTCGTACAGCAGTTTCATATTTTGCATGTGTTGATTCCGTAGTTGTCATTGAAAGGGAAAGTATTGGCCAAAAGATGCGCGGTACGAAAATTTGTGGATGGAAAAAATGTTGATTTATTTTGTACTATCGTTTTACACAGTGCTGTCTGTCGACGCCTATCTGGAATTAATGCAAACGGCGATAAATGGATACCTTGTAGGCACAAACACATGCCGCTTGTACAGCGTATTCATCAACAGACACCCAATAACAGGGGTAGACGATCATTGTTGAATGTTTAACGTCTTTCGGCTTATCGTATTGAGCTGTTTGGCTCAGTAGGAAAGGCACCAGATTTGCAGTCTTGAACCTCGATGACGTCCCGGTGGTCATAACCATAACTTATTCATATAACCCTTCGATAAATATGTCTTCCTATCAAAAGAGGGGATATTTATAGTGTTTTGAAAACAAAAGTACGTTTTTAGCGATATCAATAAGTGATGTAAGTTCTTATGAATTTGAAAACGCGACAGAATCTTTGTAGTATCATTAGCAAGAAGTTTATTTTCATCATTTTCATCATTTTCATTTAATGTGATGACTCTTTTTTATTACTGAGCCATAATTATTGCTTTATGGTGTTAAAGTATGTGATAATAACTCACAATTTTAATACAAAACTATTCATCGTATGGATTTTTGTCCATACATTAATCTATTCATTCATGTGTGTCGTAAGGCCCTCATTGCTGCGCTTTTCAGCCGTGATGTCCAATGTAATGCTGGATGTAGGAGTCTTGCTAGCAAAATAAGTGGGGCAGCCACGTCCGCCTCGGTCATCTTCCTGTTTCTCTTCATATGGGGGTTGGTGTCCAGCCATCTTTGTAGGTTATTTGCCAGTCCGAGGCCACGGCCAGCCAGTGCTCCGACGTCCATCCAACAGATGTGACCGATTGGAGGAGAGTTGCAGATGTTTTCAAATTGTTTCATAAATACGTTTCAGAAAACAGGTGTTATTAAGGTGTAAAAATCATTAAATTGTAGTGCAGTGGGGCTAGTATATAATTATGAAATAAAACAAGTTTGAAACTTTACCGCCCTTTTGCAAAAGATAACGATCCACACGCGAATTTTCGACTTACAAGACCTTAGTCATGCGACAGTCTGTCTACAAATTTGTATTGTTTTGTAAAAATCATTAACAAGCAATTAACAAGGTGGAACATGAAAATGATCCTAAAAGGGGGCTTATAGATGACAATGGTGACTGATTGAAATACGCCAGGGCTATTAAGAGCCCCCCTCCGCCCACTGCAGTGAAATGCGAAAACCTCATACTTTGGAAGATAGCAAGTGTATGTCAGTAAAAAAGAGAATACCGCTCTTGAAGTAGTTTGGCAAATACGGTCTCTAGACAGCGCTGTTCGTTTGGATGTTTTGCTTTTCCATACGAATCTTATGACAAATTCAATGTCTTGTTTTATATTACGTCGTTAAGCAGATGCTTAAAATTCTTATTTTATTAATGGGAGCATTGGGCGTATTTGTCACTATATGTGATTGGTTTAGATGTATAGAATAAAAAATGGACTGCTATTTGTTACTTCGTGAAATAGGTGATAATAATCGTGGAGAAAACACCAGATGCTAAAACTTAATTCCTATCATCAAAGCAGTCTTTTTCCATAGCCAAATTCCTCCTGTCACCTGCCTTACGGTTTTTACAACGAAATCCTTATTTTCTATTGTCTATGTAAACACAACTGCCTGTAAATTGTAATTTACAAAAGCTTGTGTTCAGGCCAACATCCGCCCGTTCGTTTAAATCTGAACTTCTGATGTCCAATTCTAAATTTCAGTTGACAAAGAAAATAAGTGGTAATCATCGGCTGTCTCAAAAGGCACAGATATATAACGAAAAGGAAGCTTCTTTTCCCCATCTAATCCTCTTGTCGAAAATATTCTGATGTTTGTTTTTCGGTGCTCTTCTTTAAAGACGTAACTTTTTCTGAGCCATCTTCAGTAAATCACCGAAACCGAGCTTATATTGTGCATATAAGTATACAGAGATGATATTGGTCTTGTTTGGATACTTGAAAGAGATGATACTTATACTTGAGGTATTATTCCACTCAGTCTGCTAACTACGGTCGTAACAGGAGAACTGAAAAATTGCTCTTTCTGTTGCTTAAAAGAACATTAGTATAACATTTCCTTTTTGCTCGTATGTTATTATAACATTGTTACTTTTCATGCCTAGAGAAGGCAACTTTTTTGTCGTTTTACTAAATTAATGCTGTCAAATACTATTTAATCATTTCATTCATGGCTGCATTTTCTGCTCTTTGTGGATATTCGTTGATTAAGTGGAATTCAATATTATTATTGTTATGAAAGAGGAAAAAGTATTTAGAATTTGAACGCCGAGGGGAAAATACGTGTGATATTTCTAGCTGGATTGATCTCTTTAGAGATTCCAAGCGTGAATGTATTCATGCCGGTTAGAGGCAGTTACCTTTTAGACCAAATATCAAGGGATGAGGATATGCGTTCTCTCCGACATTTATGCACGTGATACGGTTTTAGTAGTACAAGTCGTGCCAGTAAAGGTACGGTAAAAGTTTTTCTTTCTAGTTATACTAAACAAGAACTCCCGTTATGAATAGGGCTGCAACTTGCAAGCTGGAGCACTAATAGCAATTCAAATATACATATGACTAAATGTTAAGTAGTGTGGATGGTGGAGTTGTCAAAGTTTACATACTTGGATTTAAAGAAATCAAAGATGAGAATCGTGATTTACATCCACTCTCAGACATATCACATAAAATGTGGCCAGGTCTACCAACTTCCTGTTGTTTCAGGTGTAAAATATAATGGTTTGTAGTTGGATTGAGAGGGAGCTCCAGACCCATTGCTTAGATTAACGGTCATCAATTCAGCTGGTCTCGGTCGTTTGATGAAAAAACCTCATAGCTTGCAAGTACATGTACGACCAAGTAGGGTATTCACTTTTGTGTTATCTGTGGTAATTGCATTGCTTTTGTCTTTATAATTTGATAGCAACCGGTTAAAAACATGCAGGAAATCAGTGTCATTTGCATAAGCCGACTTATATACATAGATGAATGTCTCAGTGCATGTCCGTAAGTGTATGCTTATAGAGAAAATTTACCCCTAATTTTGATCATTTGTTTTGGATCTATAAACTCCTGAGATCAAATCCTGTTTCCCGGGCTGGCAGTGTTTTACAACTAAAGGGATTAAGAGGAATGATAATTGACGCGTAGGAGTATTACTGCGCATGAACAGATTGCGTTCTGCAAGTTTGTTGCTACCAAATAGGACAATGTTGATTTAACTGTACACCACAGCTTTTATTACAAGAAGACAATACTGCAATCCTTCGAACATTCTTGTGGTGATAGATAATTTTCGTATCATAGAATATAGTTGTTTGCATTGCCTTTTATGCAGATGGAAACATTCTAATGGAAAATGAATGAACAAAGTTTGCAGTCTCCTTCAATTTAGCTCTTTGTTTGGTCACAACTGTTAACTTCATCATTTTATGCGCCATTGACTACAGAGCAAACATGACTTCTAACGGCATGCTGAAAAGTAAAACAGAGACAAATTTTAGAGCTCTCGCTTTAACCTAACCTACAAGTTCCCTGTAATTTCATACATCCTGCATCTTTTTGTTACCATAGTTATAAGCGAGCCTTGAGTCATCGTGAAGCAGTTTCTTTTCCTATCTTGTCTACGTAGACATAAAGTAGTTACGGTCAGTGAATTTGCGGATACGCTCACGTGAATTTGAAAGACTAGAATAATATCCTCCCACTGAGCCAACCGAAGAAGAGGCTAAACTGCGTGGGCTACTTATTATTGACCCTTGTCAATTCTTTCGCGCCAAATTACAAAACCAAGTGGCAGTTGGTCTAGAAATTTATTCTATTAAACAGGCGAGAAGCAAGCGGAGCTCAGAAGAAAGTGAAACTTACAAAGCAATCAGTTACATGAAAATTGTTCAAATATGATCTTCAAAGCCAAGAAAAAGTCGGGGGTAAGGACAATTGAGTAGATTTACATGTAATTTCTGAGTTAAATATTTTATAAAGCATTTATTTGTTTTTATTGATGTTTAAACTGAGTTTTTGAAGATTTTTCGTATTTGCATTTATACTCCTTACAAATCTATGACAGGCGGTGCTACTTTTCAATTGGTTATCTGATGTGCAACGTTAGACGCAGGGTGAGTTTATTACAATTTGACAGTGAATAGTATCAGATAACGCAAGGTTTTTACGAAGCCTGTCTAAAATTTCAACATTTTTTGAATAATGTTTTTTAAGACAAATATACAAGTATAATCATTTAAAAGACCCCTGTTAAATTCAGTTTTGATCTTGTTGTTTTCAAAATTCGTAACTTTGACCAAGGTTCGCAGATCTAAACCAGACATGATGTCTTGCTTTCAACAGACAATGTAGCTGTCTTTTTTGATTAAGGTACAAGAGAAAGTTTGAATTATTATATTTGACTACACGACGTCACTCCTGTACATACTTTAACAAGTGATTAAGATTTGATTTTATTAACCGTAATTGCAGCGTAAAGGACGATCTCTGGGAAATGGTTTAGTCAAAGTACGTTTGTCTTGCATGGCTGAGTTAAAAATGTAGTCTGAAAGCGACTGAGTTTCTATAGATGCAGAAAAGCCATTAAAGAAACTAACCACAACAAAATAAATATTACGTAAATTTTCACTTCACTTGTGCGAAGAGTGATAATCGACTAATTAAGAAAAATTCTGGTGCAATGTATCGTCCTCTTATGAAAGAAC
This sequence comes from Chironex yamaguchii, assembly GCA_024741275.1. Classification (NCBI taxonomy): domain Eukaryota; kingdom Metazoa; phylum Cnidaria; class Cubozoa; order Chirodropida; family Chirodropidae; genus Chironex; species Chironex yamaguchii. The sequence continues at coordinate 6,706 of JANTCA010091175.1, forward strand.
AGGCCAGTTCTAATGACCCATTTTCCAAGCGTAAAACGGTAAGAAATGCAGGCTTAAATTATGGTTTTTTAATCCTACGCTTATAAAAATTAAGCTTATTTATCAAGAGCCTCCACCTAGGAAACAGGTTATCACAATTAGATGAACCTACTTTTGCTTGTAGAGAAACTCCTTGAACAAACAACGATCTGATAAAATAAGTTATATGAACTGCGTAATAACTGAAGTACCCACGAAATACAAATAAGATTGTGTTTACATTAAGTCAATATTTTTGCGTTCGTCTTATCCTTCTAAATGCGTAACTAATCGGTAAAAGACGAATGCATTGTAATCTTTTCTAGTTTTCATACAAATTGCTGACTGACACAAATTAAAACTGATGTAGGGCAAGATCTGATGCAAGTTTCCACGCAAACTATAAATTGCAAACAAAATCATTAAAGCGGACTTATTGTAGTACATAAAGAACTAAGATTAAGCTTCAAAGTGTTATGTAATGATTGTCTCTCTGCAGTGTTCCTATCGATGGGAGGGCTTTAACATTTATTTTATTGAAACAGCCAGAATATGTTTATTTCTTTAGTTGTGAAAGAGGAAATTATTTGGTTCGTTTCCTACTGATCAGAATATATATAGGAAAATAATAGGAACCACATACATTAGCGCTAATGAGTACCTCTTAAGAATTCTCCTTAGCATCTGATAATCCCTTCGGTGTGGTGACAGCTACCTTTCGCAGTAAAGCGTCAGCTAGGAACTTATAAAGAAATGATAAGCAGTAAAAATAGCTTCCTTCAAAACATATTTCACGCTAGCCAGGCTACGCCCAGTAGCAATGATTGTATTTAAATAACAACTTAGCTCTTTGTTTTACGCAATTATATTAGTATTAAGTATTGAGTTAGCCTAGTAGGGTGCTTCTGTTGCCTTGACTAACATTCGTATTGTTATTTTGATGTTTATAACAAACACTTGCTTTAGAGATCTAAGCTACATTAAACTATTTCGTAGCGAAACGTTTCTGTAATCCGTGTCAACGCCGGCTACTAATTGTTACCGTTAGAAATTATCTGCTCGTCTTTTTAAGATTGAGATTATTCGTGACTAAATTTGCTTGGGACATCATACAATGACTGGAGAAGTTAGATTTCTCATTCGATCCTTCTCTGTCATTAAATCTGTAGAATTCATAATAATAGTCACAATAAAATTTTAACTTTTCATTAAATATCCAAGTTTCTTTTGCCTGTTTTATGGTACATATTATGTCATTTGATAAACTATAATTCTAGCTCTTATACCGTGGGAAAAAGAAAGTGAAAAGGATATTATAAATTGTAGTGGAATGACGCAAGTTTATATGTTTGTAATCTATAAAGAATGCTTCAGCTTGAATTCTGTTCCCACTAATGCTATTTTCGTTCGGTTTATGGAGTCATAATGGGAAAGAAACGTGACCTTACATCTTTCAGGGTCAATCCTTTTATTAGTCTTTTAATTGTTGGATATATTCTATTTTAACTGTTAACAAATGACTTCGATTGTTCCCTAAACATTCTTGGCCTCTTTCGTCGTTGTCGAAAGGTTGTATGACAGTAAAACTATCAATGCTTAATCGGGATATCAGAAATTCCTTACAGTACTTTAAAGTGAGTTGTGCATTGTTCCCATACCCTCACTTCCTTGTTAATGAAAGAGACTATTGCAAAGCCAATTGTTCATGATCTTAACTAAACCGACTGCTCCTTTTACAAGTAAAGTGGCCTTTGGAATTTGCACAAGAAGGCAGTAAGACATTATCCCTGCACTTCCATAATGCATACTCAATAGCACCGATGTTCCCTTCATTGCAAGCGTTATTATGATACGTTATGAGAACCTTTTTACATTTTTCGAGGATTGAAAGGTTACAGCCACATACAAATTATTTGATTCCCGCATCCTGGATACTCAGACCCTCAAGAGACATTTTTCTGAGTGTAAACAAACAAATGACTCAACGAACAAGAACAATAATGGACATGAAAAATAGAGTCCTTAACTGAACCTTAATCTTATTTTGTGTAAATACATATATATATATATCTATATGTATATATTTGCGTAACATTGAAACTTGACTTGAGTCCCGAGATTTTGTGAGTAAAACTGCATGTTTCTAAGGTACACATTTATTATCAGAAGCAGGTTCACTTATAAACACAAGTAAAATCTCATTTTAAGCTTAAGCCGGATTTTGTTGCCTCTTGTCTGCAGTAGATACCTTGTTTTGGACCACAAAAACAGAAGTCATTTTTAAATGGCGTTGACATCAACATACCTTTAATGCTTGGACCAATCTCGTCCATGCTACATAAGCTCTGTTGCTTTAAGATATCTATACCTAATTAAGTTGTTTTGGAGCTTTGTCTAAACACAGTGTTTTTAGAAGTTAATCACTATATTCAATTCAGGAATGTTTCGATATTAATTATGACAAATAAACCTCTTGAAAACATAGAAAGAAAGCTATTTGTATTTCTGTATTGGTTTACGTTACCTTAAAATATTGCAAGGTCTCTCATGGAACAGTCGAAGGAATTTTAAGTGGTAAATTGTGCGTAACCAAAATTAGCTGCTATTTGTTTAAATCAATTACATGGTAAACTTGTCGAAGTCGATAAGTTTTTTCAAAGTGAAATAGAGAATGCGCTCCTTGAAATCGAGGCTGTAGTTTCATGCAGGGAATGAGAAGGTGTTCATGTGTAAAGAATAGAAATGAAGTTATGATCGTGTTCACCGGAGCATCGAATCAGAGTCTGAGGGCTGCAAATCTGACCCTTTTTTCTACAGAGTTGAATGGCCCAAATTGATGCTGTCTCAGTTTCAACGTAGGACTCATTTTTGCTCATTAATAACCAGTCCCCGATTCATTGCATTTATATACTGCTGTAACATATTTTCCCTTCCATGAATTAAACTGCCCTAAATATATAATTACATCAATTACTAATTGACTTTCGTGGCCCCTTACTAGACAAGTGTAAAAATATAGTTGCTTGTCAGACTTTGGAGTTTTAACAAATCAATCTATTATCAAAGTCGAGCATTATCATATTACAGTAACATAGACTTTTTGACTACAGTATTGAAAGTTCTATCGCTGTTTCCAACTTAATCAGTAGCAGTGCTTTGGTGATAATCAACAATGAATTTTATGGAAAAATATCGAAATTCAAAACATGCTTGATGCTATATTGCCTAAAAGCTACGATTTCTACACTTTCCCTTTCAATTATGACAGGATCTTGACTGTGTGATAAAGTTAATGGAGTTGAATAAACCACGTAACACATTATTTTCGTACGAGGCAATTTACACGTCTTTTTGTGGTTACACATTCCTGTGGAAAGATAACAGAGCTGCGTGGATTATTTTCAAGTTACCCCCTTAAAATATGTTGTGCTTAATTGCAAGAGTATATCCCTAAGACGTTTGACGGGGTCAACGATGACTATGTTTTGTTCTAGCTGTAAATATTACACGAATACAACACACGTTTTCAGTCATTGCTTTGCGATGTTGGAACAGATAATATCATATTGAACAGAAACAGAACAACCTTTTAACATCAGTAACTGATAAGTGCATTTTTGGAAACGTGGTTCATAATGAAAAGATTCAGAGATGAATTATTAATTTTAGCTTTAAAAACGTCATGCAACAGTGAAGTATTGATAAATATTCGGATAAAAATCCTTTTTTGGACATATTCTCATTAAATTGCTTGAAATAGCGTATGAGTTTAAGTAGCCTTTAGGAACTTTTCTATTTGCGGTTTAAAACATGACGTTGCTGTCAGCAAATTAGGATTACGAACTTGTATTTACTGAAGTCACCCGTCACTTTTCCAAAAGATGATATATATAAGTACCGATTTGTACATTTTGTATTTAACCTTTAAGTAACCAACAGAAAGTTCAAGTCTAGTATACTCTGTTAACTATCTAAGAATAATTTTAGACCAGTAGAGGAAAGCTGTACAAAGATTTATTATCAGTGCTAAGTAATTTGAATACCAGCCCTAAGAATATATTATACCTAAGAAAACAAGTTCAGGGTTAAAGGTTTGATATTATATTCTAGTCTTAAATTAAAAAGATTACACTTTGGTGCTTGATTGTTAAATGTTATGCTTTGTGCTACTGATACTAATTAGGTTTGTTGTAATTGTTATAAGCCAAGACGAATTTATCTTCTGTTACTTATAATGTGTTATCTACTGAGTTTAATGTGCAAGGTAAGGCAACAAGTTAATGCTAGAGAAGTCTAAAACAATGTATTTAAAAATATATCTGATGTCAGACATTTGGCGTAACATTACTTTGTTTCTTAAGCTTCAGTTAGTTCAGTCAAATCACTGTCATTGTATAGAACTATTTAGCGTTTTTCCCTTTAATTTCTGCCGTTTTCGGAAGGAAAGGGGGAGGTAAGGTCTTATAAACAAAAGTTGTCATAATACATATACTGTAGGCATTGTGCTCACTAGTTAATTCTAACAAGAGAGCTTATCAATACCGGTTACATTGTTGCCTTTGTTATTGGTTGCCAATGCCATAATTCCTGGTTTTAGTTTCTATTTTTCCGACGTCATAGTCATGATGGTTGACGTCACTTTCTTAGCAGGACTATTAGCAAGTTTGTATGCATTTTGTCACCTCAGATCAATACTGATGTGATTGCCTTGTCTGAATGAAGTTCGAGCAGTGAAAGAAAAATAAAAAGTCTAATGAGAATACACTTTGATATTTTGAAGGGATTATCTTCGCTGAATCATAAGCATAAAGTTGCTATAATGCCTTGAACATGCGCTTGCAGATGCTGGTGTTTAAGAGTGCAAGAAACGTTGTAAGTATAGAAGAAGACTGCTATGCACAACGTTATCCAGGTTGACGTCGTAATACTCAGAAAGCTGTTAGAACCCTTATGCTATTGGTATGTTATTGGTATCTATTAAACAATAGAAAGGAAATGAATTAAATGAGTTAAGTGTTATTTGTTTGATACCAGTTAATAAGAACCCTTTTTATACATTCAAAAGAACGTTACACTCTAAAAATTGATATTTATGCCAAATGTAAAGTTTCAAAAAGGATGTAATGTAATTCACTGTAATGTAGTGTAACGTATGCAGGGAGTAAATAATAAAAAAGATAGAATGATAAGATGAAGTAAACTTTAATCCTTTATTTCCACAACGTTTGTTACTATTTTTACTATTCATTTCATATTATATGAATACAAAAGAAAAATTTGGAAAAAATCAAAGTAAAAGGACACGATACACCTCTTCAAGACGTATTACTTGTTTGCCAAAATCTTGTTGGAAGTAAGAATATTTCTTGAGTACATCAAAGAATATCATGCAAAGAACTAATACATAATATATCTTGTTCCATTTCAACAGATGATTCCCACCGTGAATATTGTTGTCTTTGGGGCCGGTGGAGTTGGAAAGACATCTCTAATAAGGAGATATATGTATAACAGTTTCGAGGAGACTTACAATCCAACGATAGAAGATGCTTTCAGAAAAGTTATTAATTGCAATGGATTGCTGCATGACTTAACGATTATTGACATGGCTGGATCATATCAGTTTCCTGCAATGAGACGTCATGCTATAGAACATGCTAACGGTTTCCTACTTGTTTATGCAACAGATGATCCACTGTCGGTAGAAGAAGTCAAACGACTTTATAACGAAATACGTGAAGTAAGAAGAAGCAAGGATGCTCCCATTGTATTTGTTTGTAACAAGATTGATAAATCGACTTCTGGGAATAACAAAACAAATTCAAGTTTAACTGAACTCATTGACAATGCTGGAGAATACACAAGAACTGCTGAAACGTCGGCCAAATTAAACCTCAATGTCGGCAACGTCTTTGCTCAAGTATTGGAACTGATATGTGAACAAAATCAAGCAAAGAATAATGATGGCAAGCCCCAATCACTAATGATGAGGAAGAATTCAAGATCGAGGCGAAAAACATGGTGGAAGGCGATTAAAAAGTGTGTAAGGGTAAACTGAACATGATATGTCAATAAGTGAACCGTGGTTCTTGAAAGACTTAGATTGACTTGAAGGAGAATCCAAACAAATATGTGTTGAATGTGCTGGAACTGCATGTGATTACTATTCAACAAATTACTTGAAGGGATTACCTGATATCCTACATTTATAGGCATGGCCATGGGTAATCCGTAAGATATGTAAGAGAGTAAACATTTAATACCAAAAGAGTGTTGACCAACAAAAGACGAGTCTTCCGATAGCAGGTCAAATGATTCCAGGCTAAATGAATGTAGGTTTATGGATTCGTATGTCAAGGTACGTTCTATTACCAAGTGCCACTAATCTTTCTGAAGCTTCATACCAGTAATTATTCGACAGACAGAAGTTAACTAAATTCTCTTCATTTCATCCTCCAAGAAAACGTCGGTTGTTTTTTTCACGTTCGTCACACATGATACATGTTATTTGCTCTACATAGTCAGCCAGCGAGGAAATTTTATTTTGGAATGCGTGTTTTCTGGTTTATTCTGAGACAATTATGATAAATGTAGTGAATTATCTACAGAAGACTTCATTTTGTTTTTAAGTATTTGCGTGGCTGGCTCATGCTTATACGAGGTCTTTGAACAGACTTTACTTATATCATGTAGATGGCTGTGCACGTAAAATTAAAAATTGCTGTTTCGGATAAACAAAATTTCGTATTACTAAGTTATTAATGCAACCTATTTGGAGGTGATAAACTGCCTCTTGTATATTTCACGAAACTATTAGTTGATTGTCTGTCAATTCAAATTCTAGCAAAGCGTGTTCTAGAGCAAGAATGTGTAGAAAATTGTGTATATATACTAATTCCTGCAAAAGAGTATGTAGCTTTAGTTATTACTTAAAAGAAAACAAAATAAAAGTGTAAATATGAATACAAATATGTATATATGTATGTATTTAAGTAAACAGCACTTAAGTAATTATGGCTCTGTGTAATACATCAGCACGGACTCCCAGACAAAAATGTATCTTTTGAGTAAATAAATATTGTTAAGGGTGATTATGAAATACCACGTGCTTTCTTTTGTTGGTAAACCTCTTTTGCTGCTAGCATTATCAAGTATTCAGCATTATATGACGTCTTTATGACAATCCATTGTTATTTTGCAAGCAAATGCAGAAAGGCAGACATTTTTCATACCGAATGCTATTGTACTGGTGTAATATCTGTACCTTGGTCACATACCTAAGAACGTAATACACATCGTACTGCAAAAGCACTAAAATGGAAGACAATAGTATGTCAGTGGAATACATTAAAAGGGATCTGGTAACTACTCAACACAAGCAAAACACACCAGAGACATATTCTTAGCCACAAAATGATGCAGTATTTAACATACATTGCTGAAAGTGGCAGGCTGAAATTTAACTCAGTAACAAATGATGATTCAACAAAACTCGACACTTGCTTTTTAACGACAATTTTTAGCTGTTAACACAAAAATAATTAGTATTGCAAATGGCTTTAAATTGTAATATTTATATTTATCAAAGCCGAGAAAGCTAATGAAGAGTAAGATCACTAGGTCCTAATGACTACGTTTTGAACTGGAACGGCATAATTTAATTACGTAGATATCCAAAACCTGATATCTACACAAGTCTTACACATTAGTTTTTCGAATCAAGGTAGAGATTCTTTACTCTGCTACATCAATTTTTTAACTTTGTGGCTTGCAAAGTAAGGCAGATGTTTACTGGGAATACATTGTTACCAAGGTTTGCGCTGGGTTTCATTTATCTGTCTATCTGTCTGTCTGTTAGCAAAATAACTCAAAACAGGTATGGATTGATTTTAATGAAATTATCTGGATTTTTTCCAAAGCGAAGGCATCTTGATTACCAGATGGTTCAGGAATGTTTGAAGGATTTATCATTGAGAGCTAGAGTTGTTTGCAACATATGCGCACGTACCTCTTAACAGATTAATCCACATCCTGGCAAAATTCCAGATGCTGTGATCCAGAACAAGCAAACCTAGAAATCTTTTAACTTTTGATTATTGCAAATATATAAATTAAGGCATAGGCATGCTACAAACAGCAAATAGAATATAGTCAAGACACTGAGAAGTTAAATATATTTCTGCACACGTATGTCCGAAATTGATGCATATTAGGTAACATACATGAAATGAATAAAGACTATTGTTTTTGATGTAGATCAAAATATGGCGAGGGACTGAGCTGCTTGACGTAAAATGTTGGCTTAATAAACATTTTTATCAACTATGACGCAGGGATTCGATCATGTCAAAATCATTTTAAATGTTAACTTTGTCTTATACCGAAGAGGTGCTGGGGATATTTCCATTGCCTCATATGGCTACTCTTGCAATTAAAAGATGTAAATTTGAACTTAAAAGGTAATGTGAGCATCTGGCATGGCATGAGCTGAAAAGGTCATTCTAAATGACGTACATTATGTTCATAAATGAGGGCCAGTATCCAACATGGTTAAGATTAGAATAAAGTGAAACTAGCACTGTAATAGGTATCATTAAATACATAAATAATAAGGTGAACTGTAGACCTAAAGCCTGACGTAGACGTATTGATGAAAACACACAATGTTCCTCTGAATTGTTTAGAATCGAAAAGCAATACATAGTTGATTAAGCAAGTAGGGTGATCCGAAATTTAACACAAGATTTATTAAGGTGTCTATCAAGTTTGTTAGTTAAAATGACATTAACTATGCTGTTATCATCCGAGAGAATGTTCTTTGTATCGCATAACGGTCTTTTTATCACAGAATGACACCCAACATAAAAACTCTCAAGCACCAATTACCCAGGAAATTGCTATCAAGATAACAATTTAACCGACGTCAGTAACGTTTTGTCTTTTGCTCAGCGCATTCCATTTTGTATACGACCTACCTTCCCTGGATGTTGCCCGAAATTGCTGTATCAAGTGCTCATGGTGTCGAATGTGTGCAACGTTTTCGCTAACTCGCTCATCCTGATTACATAGTCAGTCAATCCATCATTATTGCATGTTCCCTTGCCTTTGTGCTATCATCTGCTGAGGTTTTGATGTGTGCAACACCTTTAATTACTCGCTCGTCCTGACTACATAATCAGTTAATGTATCATTGTTGCATGTTCTCTGCCATTGCTCTGTCATCTGCTGAGGTGTTGATGTATGCAACATCTTTGCTAAGTGCTGCGTTCCACACGCAGTTTTTGTATTAGAACTGTATTCATCAATATGCATTAGCAAATTTTTGCAAATGAGTCCTCTCTTGACGAGAATTACACACAGAACCTTTGTAATGTCTTTAACGTAATACGTGCTCGGATCAGGATAAGCAAAAGGTATGGCATTGTGCTGTTGCGAGGCAATTAGTGCTACCTAGACATTTCTGCTATTATTGTGTCCAATTCTGTCATATTCGAAATCAACCCTATATCTGGCAAGCGTCGATCACTATATTTATTTCACTTCTTTCTTTCGCATAATAGTTCTGACTATCGACAATATATTTACACATATATTGGTATATTGTACTAGAGCCATACCCATACCTATTAATTTCAACGGGAAAAATAAGCAGTGCATCAAAAATGTTGGATAAAGACAAAGTAATGACATGAAATGAGACAGCTGCAATCAATGTGTCGGACTTCTTAATCTCTTTTGATCAAAATGTATTTATCTCACGTTTTCTTTCCGCTTACTTTAAAGCGTTCGTTTACAAGAACAACAAAACCTACAATCCAAGTTTACTAAGGTAAATATCGGCACCTGTGCTCGGCAATTCATTGATTAACAAGGAATAAATATCTTAAAACCTTTATTGGTACCCTTTGTGCAAAGTCCACGACAAGGTTTTAAGTGGCAACTATCTTATGAGCAATAGCTTTTATCCCATCAAAATTTAAGAGGAAAAGATGAAAATCCCAAATGCCATTAAAAATTACAACTTATATAGTGTGTTTCACGAAATATAATAACCACAACAGCGTAGATAGAGGTGATATTATCATTTATAAAACTGTTATTGACTTAAGTTTTAAATAGGTTGCTTTATTCTTCAATTTTTCACAACAAACTATTATTAACGCTAGTCTTCAATAATTGACTCTAGTTCTGAAATGGTTTGAAGTGTTATGCAATCAATATAACCTGGGGTTTTGGAGAAGGCTCATTGTTACTCATCTTTAACGTTTTGGCATTAACACCAAAGCTCAATTTCTGTTGGATAAGTGCTTCCTCTTATCTCATGACTTGAATTGCTTTCTTTGAAACACTACTCTGTCGATAATTAATCAGATCTCTTCAAAGAAAACGGCATTTTTAGTAAACACATGAAATAGTAAAGCTCTCCTAAATTCCAGTTTAAAGATTGAATTTCTGGTTTAGATCTTTAAGAACATTTCCAGTATCCCTGATGTTCTGTATGCGAGAATCTTTTTATTTGAAATATGCAGAAAACTACGGTTTCAGATTCCGAAATCGGCAAAAGATGCTTTTTGCAGTCCTCATCTATTTACATTTTTATTGCTGGTAGCCAATGCTACTTTTACATTTTTTTCTTCAGAATAATAGAAAATTTCCCTCGTGTATTTCAAATGTGCTTTAAGAAAATCAAACGTAGTAACACGTATGCACTTTTGGGATATATCTCAAACCATACATACACCTCGGTAAGAAAGAAGACAATGTCATTGAGATAATAAATAAAGCAAGCAATAGCACCATTTCCACCTTCCCTTCTCCATGATCTTTCAGCTTAAATTTATGACTTTATGTATTCATTTAAATTCAAATTTTGCATTCCAAGGTCACGGTTAAAAGAACGGAGTATAAGAACAGTTGTCGCTAAATGTGTTTCGTGTAATCTCAAAGAAACTATGATCCAGTCATATTTCCGACCAGGTTAACAGTTTTCTTGAGTATTGCTGCGGCTTTTTCTACTAGCATGCGGAATTGTCAGATGATAAAATCTGCCAAATTTAGGGCAACAAAAAAGGTTATTCTTTAGACCATCGCTAATTCGTTTACTGAATATCTTCACCTTTTCTGACTAGAAGTCGACGAGGGATTGAAATTAGAGGATTGAATAAAACAAACCAAACAATACACCCTATAACAGATATCCGAATAGAAGAAATGAGAGGCAGCTGTTGAAAAAGATAGCAACCATCAACACAGCGTCCGCTAAAGCAATGGCGGAAGGCAAAGAAAGTCCTCTTTTTAGGGAGATGGAAATGTTACCTTTTAGAAAATGATACCTTTTAGAAAATGTCACTTTCCTCGCTCATTTTGATATTTCTGCGTACCTTAAGACAAAGCGTATGCTTATATTAGTGCAGTCCGGTAGTGCAACCTACCATTTAGTTGTGTTTTTTCATTTTAATCTATGCTCCCTTGTAGCTTTTTTCCCCATCAATTATTAATTATTGTAGCCACGTAAATACTGAATATGGGGATAAATTTTCACCTCGTGTTGAAGTTTTTCAGAGCATTCATTTTCTTTCCTCCCAAAATAAGGATAACATCTAAGAATTTTTTAACATATTGGCTGATTTTACTCCAATTGTTTAAAGGTAGTAGGACGAGATTAAACTAGGAAAAAGATTATCACCACATTATCAGCCTGTCTAGTTGAAACACCAAAGAAAACTGGGTCAATTGAATTTAGATAATTAAAGATACCTAGTTTTTCTTATGCTATAGGGAGAGTCATTTTAATAAATCATCCATGAAAAAAAATCATGAACATTAGTATTGCGTCATTATAAGGAAGTGACCGTCGTGACATTTTACTTATTTAGATATAAGGTGTGATCCTCCTACATTCATATATCGTAATGCTTTCAATTTCCTGTTTGCATAGAAGGGTTAAAATAGTGAAGTGGGAACATCATAGACGTCATTAATGGGAAACTTAAAACCTATCAAGTAAACAATTTGGAAATTTTAGAAATATGGCAAATATGAATGAACAAACAATTCTGCGCTTATTCTTGTAACATAACAATCGTGCTTAAGTATGCAAAATTAGGCTGTCAGCCATGAAAGTGTAGTATTTTAAAAGTATACAAAATTAGTAGGTACCTGCAGACGAGAGCATAACACTTTACATCAGACGATAAATGTGTAGTTAGATAACAACTAGATCTTTATCCGACATACTAAAATAAACTTTGTTGACAGTGTCTTAAGAAAACTCGAGTATCCTTGGATCAAATTATGTTTACTTGAATCTAGATTACCTCATTGATAAAAAACGAATATGTTTTCGAAGACGTCAGCGGTACTTGGATTAGATAGGAAAGATTATCGTACTTTGAGAAACTCAAGAACTCATTATTATAATAATCATCATTATCGTCATTATCGTTATCCTCTTCATCATTATCATTATCAGGTTAATCCTAAGCATTATGATCATCAGTAGTAGTATCATTACCGTAATCGTCATCATCATCATCATCATCAACATTATCATCTTGGCTCGTCATGTCAATCAGATGACCTTCACACATTTTCGCTAGATGATCATAATGCTTAGGATGATCATAATGCTAAGCCACTCACTGTCTTTTATCGTTCCTAGCTCGTGTCTCTTGAGGGTTGTCAATTAAGCAAAAGAAATACCCGTGGAATACACCATTGGTCCACTTGTAATTTTGGCAACATGAAATGTACACTGTAACTCGAATTTCGACACAGGAACCATACTAGGTTCCAGTCTGCATTCGATGTAGTTAATGCTAGAGATATCCGGCGTGGGCTATGCATTTTACTAGCTTAAAGTTTTTGTTTTAAGAAATAGCATACAAACACTATAGTTAAAGTAAAAGTCGGAGTAGGCATTTTAGCCTTTTGCCGTGACCAAAGTGCCAGCATTGCCCTGGGTTCCAGCCAACGAAACAACCAAATATAAATGTTGACATCCAATACACTGTCGTCATATGCTCCATGCTTTATCCAAACAAAGTTTGTCAATATTCAACATTTTACAATCTATAGAATGACCAGGCTTTTACCGAAATTTGGCGTGAAATGCTTTTCTGTGTGACCATGGCGTCAAGGCAAAAGTGGCTAAGTAAATCTCCCACGTGATTTTTACATGGGATGCACCTTGGAATAGTTTAAAGACCAGCACTCAAGTAGTTTATACCGGGCCATACCGAAGAGGCAAAAACTAGTCAAGTCAAGGTCGATGCATCCTTTAAGAACGAGGAAAATGATTGAATCACTTTCAGTTCACCAAAGTTCTTTTAAGGCCCAATTTAAAAATATTATTTCTGCCATGTCGAATTAAATTGAGTTTTTTTCACAAGTTTTGAGACTCGATGCGTCATTTGATTTAAAATAATTTAAGTCGACACGGCAGAAAGACTGTTCAAAGCAAGTCATACTTCTGGTTTTAGCGGTAAGGCTAGTTAACTGCTGCCTTATTTGACTATTTGTTGCGACAGTATATTTAAATGTCGGATTATAATCGTATCCAATTGGCACTTAGTCGTTCTCTGGAGAAATGATTAAATGTGACCCGACAGAAATTCGATGTTTATTTCTGCCATGTCCAATCAGGTTGAGTTTTATTGACCGACTCAATGCGGCAGATGTTTTAAACGTCGAAAAGAATTCTGCCGATTTCTCGTTTTCGTGACTAGAGCACACGCAAAAAGCAATCATATTTGGCGACTGTTTAAAGCAAGCCGAGCTTCTGGTGAATTTGATACGGAAGAAAGTCGATTTTAAACTGGGCCTAACACTTGCATGAAGAATTGTCACATGTTGCGGAGGCAGGGCATTTGTTTTAGCGATTCCAGCTGGCAGTTAAGTGACTATTACAAATCCCCACTTAAAATATTTCAAATCCAATATCCGAACACCAACTTCACTATCACAAAATGGGGATAATTAATAATAAATAATGGAAAAATGAAGATAAGCTTGCAATTATCAATACAGAAGCAACAAGAAAGAATGTTGGTGAATTGGTGTTTAAACAAATGCTTAACCATTTCTTTTTTCTAATTTTCTATTTCCGCTCTTCCATCACGTACAATACCTTGTCTTACACTATTATGCAACATTCTGATAAAGGAAGGGTACAATAGTCTCTGCCATACCCTTTTCAGCAAGTCCATATAGTCTCCATATAGTCAGCTACTACCTGTTTCATGCTCGGGTTGTCAGCAACTAGACTTGTCTTGTGATGTGGGTGACAAGACACCCAGCAGGACTAAAAACCAGACTTGTCAATGGGAAGAAGCACTCTTCTGAGAGTGAACGGCCATCTGGATAGAGATGGTGTCTCTATAAAAATACCACACGGAAAGAAAGCAATGGCAAACTACTGTCATCTTTGCCAAGAAAAGTCATGGTCAAACACAACTATGCGAGAAACCAGCACCACAATCGGAGGGAATCCTTCGTTCGGTCATGTGCGACAGGTGATGCTCACCGTCATCCTGCTACTACACGCGCCGAAAAGAATGTCATCAAAGTGGCCATGTTGAATGTACGAACTCTTTATCACCTGGGAAAATCTGACAATGTCAAACAGGAGAGGAGAAGAATGAAGATCAACATTCTCTGCCTGTGTGAGATACGGTGGAAAGATCTTCCCGGGCAAGCAAACATCAAGGTCTCTGGATGGTTTCTGGGTGGACTCCGATAAACTGCTTGTTACGAAAATTCATGCAAAACCTTTCAACATTGCCATCATTCAAGTGTATGCTCCAACAGCGGAAAGTGAAGACCTGGACAATATCTGCAGGGATCTTGACAAAGCCAACAAATTGTTTACTTTTCACTAGGTGGTTATTGCGATGGGTGACCTCAATGCAAAGGTGGGTTCAGAGAGAGTAGATGACATAGTCGGTTCACACGAAATAGTACAAAAGAATAAAAGAGGACAAAAATGGATTGCGTAGTGAACGGAAAATGAGCAGATCATCACGAATACCTGGACCTCTCTGTAAAGAAAACCATATGGAAGACCCTAAAGACAAGAGAAGGAATAAAATTAACCTCATCACCATGAATGGAATATTTCGAAATGCATTTCGTCAATCACAGAGCTATCCTGGTGTCGATTGTGGAGGTGATCACAACCCAGTCGTTTACAGCATAAGAATTAAGCTGAAGACTCTGAAGAAGGAAATTGTACAAGAACAGCGTAATATGGTCAGTTTAATAACAGACGAAGCGATGAGAACTAGATTCAATGTAGCAGTCAAGAACCGTTTTGAACAATTGGAAGTTGAAGAGACAATGACAAGATGGGAGCTCATGAAAGAATATGTGGCTGAAAGCACCAAAGTCGTCATTCCACTAAAAAGAAACCAAAAACAAAACAAATGGATGACAGGAGAAATAGTTGAACTTATGGATGAACGAAGACAATAAAAAGACCGGAAGGGATAGCAATAGCAGAACATTGACAGACATATCTGACTGATGTACCAAAAGAGAAATGGTTGAACGAGACGTGTAACGGGATTGAAAGGCAATAAGACTGGAAAATGAAAGACATGTACACCAACGTTAAAGAATTAACAGGTAGAAGAACTTGCACAACATCTGGATGCATCAAGTGAAAGAGCGGAACTGTAACCATTGTGAAGGAGAAGGTATTAGAACAGTGGTCCGAGTGTGTTACTGAGCTTCTTAATGATCAACACAGCAAGAAGTCTGATATTAGAAAGAAGGTACATGGGCCAGAAGTTCTGAAATCAGAAGTCAGCAATGCCATCAAAAAGATGAAATCAAACAAAGCACGAGGTCCTGACTGTTATTGAACAGATGAAGTGCTTAGATGAATTTGGAATTGAGAAAGTCACACAAATTGCACATGAAATGTATAATTGTGGCGAATTTGCAAATAATTTAAGCCAGTCGGCATTCATAACATTGTAAAAACATTGAATGCTATTGTAAAAACATTGAATGCTATTGTAAAAACATTGAATGCTATTTAAAAACATTGAGCTATTGAATGCGAGCTACTATACGTCGTATGAGCCATGTAACCAAGGTTGTAAAGAGAGTTTGAATGATGAGAGCTAGAAATCGACTAAGACTTGAAATCTCGAATGTAGAGTGTGGTTTGGTCGACGATTAAGGAACACGAAATGTCATTTTCATCATCCGAATGCTAAGTGAAAGAGCTATTGAAATGAAGAAGGATCTTTGTGTCTGTTTCATTGACTATGCTGAAGTTTTTGACAGTGTCAAGCATGAAGAACTTACGATTTTGCTGAAAAAAATAATATTGATGATAAAGGCTTCGGAGTCCTGAGTAGCATACATTAGAAGCAAAGCGCATTTGTTCGAATTGATGATGAACTGGCTAAACCTATAGAGATTAAAAACGGCGAGAGACAAAGATGCGTGTTCTCTTCTGATTTGCTTAACCTTAAAAATGAATTACAAGAAGAGAGATGCATGGTCATCACCAAACACTAGCAAGCCCCAGTGTGTACGATCTACATCAATGCTGAACAGGTGAAGCAAGTTTGTAAGCTCTGTTTTGACTAATGTCAAGAAAACTGAAGTAAATAATTCACAATAATATAGTATCGTTGGGATGGTATATAGATGATAAAATATTACGCGAATAATCAGATCCATCCACCAATTTTCGACTTATAAGCTCTTGAGCATCCAACAAGAATTACATTAAGAGAACAAAGCAGAAAATGAGTTCCCAGAATAAACGCGCGAGGAGGTTCATCCTGAAAGGAAGCAGCAATTTTGAGCTGCGCTCTGCTTCCAGTTGAAAACGTCCCACAGAATTCACCAACAATTTGTGTTAATTTAAATATGCTTTGGAGCTATAAAAAACACGGGTCCCTGTGGGTCGAAATTAGGCTACAAAATTTTGCAAATACTGGAGTTAAGTTGGATAAGCATAGTTAATAACAACATAAAGCTAAAATACGACTTAATACTATACTTTACTGGCTTTCATGTTTGCAAACCCGTTAATAACGTCCTTAAAACCAGTTACTCCAGTAATTTTGCATTCAATATTTAATAGTGCAAGATTCATAAAAAAACAGAATCAAACGTAAAACAATAGAATAAATTTGACAACCAAAGAAGTCCTTAAAAGATCTCATTAATGGGCGTTAAACAAGCGTCTTAATTAAAACTATCTGGCAAAACTTTTGGTTTGAACCTTGTCAAGTCCTGGCCACTGGGAATTTACCCCGGCTGTTCCCCTCCCGAAGGTTCTGTGCTTTGCTTCATTTCAAGTCACGAGTAGCAAATTAGCTAGAAAGTGGTCTCTTGGTGAGAGTGCTCTCACTTTCTATTAAACATAGTCTTTTCCTCGGGCTTGGTTGTCTTATCCATTAAACTAAGGCTTTCGTCTTCTAATTTATATTGTTCCTTTGTCATAATCTGTGACAATAGTATTCCAGAATTCTTTTATTGGTAGTATTGACAAGTGACAAAAGCATTACCTACTGAAACTTTTTCGTGAACAAATTTTGAAAACTTGATGAAAAGACAATGCTTGTTTTCTTGCCTTGGCTTACTGTATGTACGTTGACATCTGTAACAACAAAATTTAAATGCATTTTTGGAAAGGGTATAGAAGTTCTTTGGATTTAATTCACTAAGTAGTAATCTTGAATCCTCTCTTTTTAAAAGGACATTGATAATCTATAACAAAGAAGGAGCTTATCATGAAATTGGCATCAGCCAGGGTGACCCTAGAGCAGAATTGAGATTTACATGACATAGATAAATGGTTTTAGAGTGGGATTATCCATAACGTACATAAATGGAGCAAAAATAGGATTAAGCATAACCTGGCATACATAAATGGTGCTTGAGTAGGATTTTCTATAAGATGGTGTACATATATAGTGTTAGAATAGGATTAAGCATAACCTGGCATACATAAATGGTGCTTGAGTAGGATTATCGATAAACTGGCGGACATGTATAGTGTTAGAATAGGATTAAGCATAACTTGGCATACATAAATTGTGCAGGAGCATTATTGAGCATAACATTACATGCATAATTTGTTCCAGAGTAGGATTATCCATAACATGACATACGTAAATGGTGTAGAAGTAGAATTATGCATAACGTGACAAAAGTAAATGGTTCTAGAGTACAATTAAGCTTTTCATCACATAAACAAATAGTATTGAAGTGGATTGCAACAAAAACTACCATCAAACAACAGCATCATCCCAATAATCTGCCTGCTAAATTGTAACTCTTGGCTCAAAGGTTTAAAGCTGTTATATAAAACATGGATCATGCCTCCTTCCTCGGGTCTCCTAATGAGTGCAGATTTTGAGTACTCGATGTTTTCATAGTACTTGAATTTGGACGCAAAAGATTTTCCCTGACAACAAGACATTGTTCATTACAATATATTGGCTTATACAGAGATCAAAATAAGACCTTTAGTCTGTGGTCAGTTCAGGACTTTCTAACGGCACATTCTTGCATATATTTCAGTCAAGGACCAAAACTGAATGGAGCCGGAAGCTTATGCCACAGCCTGCCTGGCTGAAGTAGAAAACTATAATCTTAGTGACCTGTGATAGAAAACGGATAGCTGGTTGAAATCGAAGGTTCTGCGCTCTTTCAATCCAGTAGGGACCTTGGTTGCTTGCTTGTCACCTACGAAAGAGTGGTTGAATGGCCTCATTGTCATGGAAACATAAATGCTGCGCGGATGTCAGGTATTACCCTGTTAAGCCACGTCTCCAAAGACAGCATCCATTAGCGATACGGAGTCACATCAATCGGAGACAAGCTCTGTAAAGCCCGTCTGAGGTTGTATGGACACATCTTGAGAGCCAACAGCTACACCCGTGCTATGAAAGGGTACAAGCTCACTTTAAAGCTAAAGACCCATAGTACAACCGAAACAGTGCTGATAGGATACGTTTCACACAGTCTGACAATCGCCAAAGTGTACTTCATCCAAGCACGTGACGGGAACAAGAGGAGACAGATGAGCATGATAATGGAGCAGAGGGTATAAAACTTTCACTGCTAACTGGCCTCTACGAAGAGGGCTAGGCACTAGTTTTCTTGATTTTTACCATGACCTGCATTGAGAGTACTTATCCAACAGATTTTTTCAAAATGGCTGCTCTTACTTAAATAAGAAAACGTACTAAATACATAAATATTGATCAAGTATGACCGGCAACCTTTTCTTTTGGCCTATACTTATATAATATACTTTACCAATACTTACAACATTAATTTCATTATCATTATCTCTACCTAGCAACTGACTCCACATGGGTTGCATAATTGTCAAATGTTTTGTGGTCAGACATTGTGACCTTCCTCATTAATTCAGGCTTGAGCCAGAATATTGTGTTCACAAGCAGTCATTTTTACAAGTTTCTGACTCATTTCTGCAGGAAAAGAACAGAAAGCAAATCTCTTGATGGCATAAGCAAACTTATTTATATTTTCTCTTTTACCTTGCTTCCGACCAGCCAATGTGCTGTGAGCAGATCTTCTCATATCTGCTGGACAAAAGTGGTCTATCAGAGATTGTTTGATGGCAACATAGTTCGACTGGTCTCATCGGTCGATCTCCTCAATTTGATCACTAACAAGACCCCTCAAATACGCAAAATCAATTTTTCCACATTTACTTTCTTTCGACTCGTTTTCCCTGGCTATTTAATCAAATGAGGCAAATCAGTTAATGACATTTCATTTAGATATCCATAAAATTTACTGGGATTACCAAAAACTGCTTTACTCACCCAATCATTTGAACCTCAGGAGGTGCTGGACGTCCGGCTTAGCGTCATCTTCTCTCGACATCCTCACAAATCGTAAGATGATTTACTTCACATCTGAAGTTTGCCAATCCGACATAAACAACAAAGACCAGGAACACAAATCTCTATTCATTTAAGCCCTAATTAACCCAATCGTAGCGGCAGAGTGCTATAGACAATCAAATGCAACAACATATTTTCTGAAACATGAACTGCTTAAGAGGATGTAGAATTACTATAGATGACTGCTTGACAGTAGATTGAATTTACAATTACGTATCCGGTATATATATGTATAAATATATGTATGTATAAAAATTGACATGAAGTCAGCATATGAAAAATATAGCTGTATACACATTATTTGTTAGTTTACATCAATGCACGATCCCAAAAAAGAAGGAAAAGAAACTACGATGTAAATATTTCTGAGAAGGATGCAATTAAAGTCAATCACCAGCACGGAAAAACGGGAAAAGCAGGTCAGAAACAAAGACAAAGAAATGTCCCACTTAAATGTGATAAAGGAGCAGAAAATATTGCAAATAAATAAAGTAAAGAGGGATATCATGAAGTATTCAATTGGTCTGAAATTATCATACACTTTGCTGATTGTAAGTTCTAATCAACGTCTGCTGGAAGAAGAAATTTTAAAAGTATCTCTATATATCTACAGTATCATAGACACTGCAAACAAATTTGATTACCCCACCACCTGTGCTCATTCCCACTTATCTTTCTTTCAATGCTTTGTCGGAGGCTTTTGTTATGCCTATCAAGCCATGTAATCACTCCAAGTAACTTCCCCATGTGCTAATGTAACTTTACTAGACCTAGTGAAAAGGAAACATGCCAAATGCTACAAAATCAAAGCCAATTGAAGCGTAAAGTAGTAGAAAGTTTTTTGGTAAGACGGAGTGTAAACCATTGGCAATATTAAAGATTAGCCAACTGCTACGGAAGCTCAGACGCACGGAAATATGCCCCCTCTCTCGTTATTTGTTTTGTTAATCCTCCATTAATTTAGATAAACGTGATTTCGTATCCTCCAAAAGTTCACAATACCCTTGTGCATCCTCTTTCAAGCCCTTTTGCTCGCAATATTTCAATGCAAATTCGTACCGACTGACTGCAGCCATTGTACCAAAGAGCGCACGCGCAAAAGCATCATCTTTTCCAAGAAATGCTGTGCTGATATGATCCCTGTTGGTGTTGACAGTCACAATCTCAAGTACTGGCCAACCCTTAACAACATCGTTGTATAAGTCTAAGACTTGAAAAAACGGGCCCCTTAAAAGCACTTCTGATTCATCATGAACCGAGAGGTCATCAATTTGGACAGCACAAATTGTACTGACTACACTTGACGGAAATCTTTGTCTGTAGTATTCCAAATGCCTTGGATTTAACTCGATCACTTGTATTTTGAAGATGACAGCCTTCGTAGCATCTTGTTTCTCTGCAAATGCCTTCATCACAAAATTTTCCGCAACTTTAAGATCCAAGCTTGTTGACATCAGTAACAGAGGAATCGAAATGTATCTGTCCTTTATTTCATTGCTTCGCAGAGATGTGAAGGCATCAAAATCTTCCTTATTTACGGACATTCCCCTGTAAACAATTCCTTGAAAATTGTTTCTTTCGGGAAAGGCTGTCACATAGTTGAACAAGGCTATATTGATTAACTCGACCAAAAAAACGGCACTTAAGATTCTGTCTTCGCTAAGCAAGGAATCTTCTCGTCTGAAAATAGAATTGATAAGACTAAAGATTTCATTGTAACCTGCCTCGGATGTATAAAGACGGAGAAGATCAAAATCCTGGTTACAAATTTCTGTCGAGTCATCCTTCCAATCCGTCTTCTGCTTCAGACAGTGTTTCATATTTCTGTCTACATTTTCGTTTAAGCCTTGCATGACATTCTGAAGAGTCTCTACAAATCTATCCCTTTTATTCCAGTTGTGTCTAATGTAAAGAATATATTCCCTGATTTTAGCCATTCTTTGTGTTACAAATTCTCCTTCATAAAATGGTTTCAAGTTATTGACATTCGTGCTACGAAATAAACCCAAGTTTTCGGCTGAGTCCATAAACCTTTTTGCACATTTATCGTATCCTTCTTTTGCCATAGTAAACAGAGAATATGTTGCTATGTTCTTTCTTGGTACTGTACCTTAGTAAAAGGAAACTCCTTTGTACACTTGTTGATGTTACGTTTGCTCCTTTAAAGAGTTGTTTTGAGTTAATGTTTGCTCTTTCCGTTCCCACAACTCGGTAAGTCAGAGAAACACTGTAAAAATTTGATCCTTGTCGACTGCTATTGTTACTACGCAACTAATCCTGATTATAAGGGAACACCCATCTGCGTTTCACAAGCTGGCTTATGTAACCAAATTACATGACGATCTATCAAAATTTCCAACAACTAACCGCAGTTTTCGGGTCAGCATTAAATATCTATGCGCGAAAATCAGTGACAAGCTTGTCTGTAGGATTGGAGGTATTTTAGGGCGTCTTTGTGAAGAAACTATCCACGTACGCATGCATAAAAACTTTCAAAAGTTCAGTAATAATATCGGGCGCAGACTTAGACAGGTTTGGCAGGTTCGAAAACACCGCTCGGATTCCCGCCAAAACAACTGCGTCATACAGGAAAACATATCTCTTATATATTTGCAACTGTAACAGTCTACCGTTGTTTCTGTTTGAACTTTTGACATTCGCATTAATATCTAACAAACAGATCATTGTTCATGGTTTTCTAATCGGGTGCTGTTAATAATTATTCAATGCTTAAAGACGCATCTCCACTGGACGATTTTTGCCGTCATAAAAATTCGCGAGAAGTTCTGTAGCGAGTTTTTCCAAACTGTATGTTAATATTTTTTTACCTTTTTGTCGCGCGTTTGGCCATCGTCCAAATATAAGTCAACCAGATTTGAGAAACAACCCAAGCACACAGCTTGAAGAATTTCGTTACGAAAATCGTCGCAAAGTTTTATTATCATACGTCGCAAAAATCGTTTAGCGGAAATGTGTCTATAAATAATCTCTTAAACTATTTTGTCGGGTATTCTAAATATGGTGACGTGTCTGACAGTAAGTTAATGATCCTGTGTAACAGATAACACTGATTCCACTGTTTCTTAACTGTGTAGCGTTGTTTGTTACTCGATAGAACAATCAGGGAAGGGAAAAAGCAGTGTCCACTCACTTCCACCTGTATTATCCGATGAAAACCCGTTCGAATCCGGTAACATATGATGTGGAAGTCAAAGGTGAGAAAATGCAGTCTTTTGAACGTTTTAAAATCTGGATACCTGAAAGAAGTATCCAATCAAATACGTTTGTAAGGTGCTGTATAAAAATTGGTCTAGTCCTTCAATCATAATGTTTTTTCAATTTAAACAGTGATTGGCAACATTTCATGTAGTTGAAAATAACTAAGGATGATGTTAACTGTAACACAGTATGCACCATTGGCAAATAAAAAGATACCCTACCGCACAACTTCATTAGTATATTAAAGCTCATTTTCGTGACAAACAAAGGATCTTTTCAATGTCTTAACCATACGAACCGCTGCTAACCCTCCATAACCTTTCTCAGCCTAAAGTGTAATGTAACTCCTATTTCATAACAATAACGTGACATCTACTCGATTACTTAACTTGTAGTCCTTGCAATAAGGTCCTTAAAGTCCGTATTCAAGATCATTACTGGTTTTTTTCTGTTTTTCTTGAAAAAGAGGTCAGAAAACAATTGACAACTCTATTGTTTATAGTAGGAAGGAGGATTTAGATAAAAGGACAGGGAACCATCAGATGAAACACGACAATATAAAGTTTCACTTATTTAAAATTTTTTGGAACGACCAAATGTAATTGTACATATGAATAAATGCCTCGTTTTGCCTTCTAGTATAGCAATTATCCACCATATCTGATCCCTATGACAGGTTACTGTATAAACTAGGACGGAGACTCTTTTCAGGAGAAAGCTCCTGCAAATTACTTCAATTGCCCCTCGTTTTGTTGTGATGACATACTCTGGCTTACAATTTCACTGTTGTATCCTATCATGGACATCTAGAACCTTCTAGAATGTGTTATGAATATCTAAAACCTTCTAGAAACATTCCCTGTACTGCAGGAACAATAATGATGCAGTATTTGCATGAAGCTTCTAGAAAGTTCCATTTGATTCTATTTTGTTCTAAAAGCTTCTAGAATGTTCTATTGCGTTCTATAGCATTCTGTACTGGTCTGAAGAGTTCTGCTAGTTTCTAGATGGACTTCTCAAACCTATATAAGCAGTTGCTTTCCAGGAATTTTATCATTTTGGTTTAAGATGAATGTAATTAAGCTTTGATGGAATATAGGTCCAGAGAAATACCTCAAGCTGTAAAGAGATTTATTTTTAGATGATCTACTACTGGAACTGTTGTTTATCACGAGCTAGTTGTTCTCCATATAGCTCACTTATACTCTCTACTCGCCATTGAGGAACTTAATTAACCCTAAATGTATTTTGTGGACTACAGTGTTAAAGATAGGACATATTCGCTATACAAATTTATTCCAAACAGACTCCAGCATAATAGAATGACATTATGCCTATGAAAAATTCCACTCCTCTGTCGTCCTAGATGGTTACTTAGGAGCTGTTCACTGCTTACCGTATTTATTCGATTATTTGCTCCAATGTTTCTGGAATTTTCCAGCTTTTGGTTTGCGGTATTTGTTTGGGATCAGCTTGATAAGCTTTTCAATAAAAGAAAGATAAAATTATGTCACCAGAAGACAAGGTGCTATAAGAATTTTTACATAGTTCCACTTCGAATTCTTCTTCCCTTTTGGTTAATCAATTGTTCCAAGCATTTTACTTTTTTAACCTCTAAGGCACAAATGGATTTATTGGTCACGGGGTGTACCACTGCGGTTTGTTCTTGACAAAAGTGTGTTTATGGTAAGCCCTTATTTCTATTTTATATCCCTATCAATCCTGATTTGCGAGGCTGGGCAAAGGAAGTGGATTTGGTTGAATCAATCTGATAAAAGAAATAACAAGCTGTGATTGGTTAATGGGATGTAGGACAATAGTTTGAATTAGAGCCTTTGTTATTGACTTTGATTGGACAATAGTAATAACTGTACTATTCTCCGTTTTATACCTCTAAGGTTCGTTTCATGGTCTCCTTAGCAAGGATATTCAGTTCATTGTTGACCACATCCCGTCCCTTTAAATACCACCGGCCCTTACAGCGGCATGCAATCTCATTAAAGCGTTTCCAAAGCTACGTGTTGTAAAGCAGTACACCAATAAAGTAAATACACCACTAAAGTAAATACAATAATAAAGTAAATACACCAATAAAGTAAATACACCAATAAAGTAAATACACCACTAAAGTAAATACAATAATAAAGTAAATACACCAATAAAGTAAATACACCAAT
>JANTCA010091176.1:0-13331 GCA_024741275.1 Chironex yamaguchii
TATCTATCTATCTATCTATCTATCTATCTATCTATCTATCTATCTATCTATCTATCTATCTATCTATCTATTTGTCTTGTTTGCACCAACAGCGTGTCTTTACAACCTAATGGTTTGTGATTAGTGAATATGATTTATCCTAGCAGCAACTTACACTGGTGTAGTATTTTCGTTTTTCTAATTTCCTCGAATGCAATGAAGAGAAGATCATTTTAGTTCAGATACGAGATTGTACCATTGTAACTGCGAAGTTGAAGTGAATTTGAGTCGTGCCTTTTACTAGGAACGTTTAGGTATTTTGGTATATGTCATTGTTTAGAGTGTTGAATACGGATAGGTATGTTGAATATATTTTAACTTCTAGATTAACCAGATTAAAAACATGTCTTAGTAAGTAAACTTGACGTAGATTAATACTTTGAGAAACTATTGAAAAAGCGAATCATTGCACAGCTGGCAAATGGCAACAATTCAAAATATTCGTTTTACATACCGACAAGCTGCTGAAAAGTTTACTGGATGAAAGCACAGTATACATTATACCACAAGGCAGCAAGAATTATACTATCAATTGTTTGTAATGCAAGATTATGGTGTCTAAGTGACTCGGCCAACCTTAGTATTATAATTGCGGTTGGGTATCTTTGTAGATGCACATATAATAAGTGTAGTTTCGTCACGGAATAAAGTGTAGTCTTTTCAGTAAAGAATAGCTCACGTCATCATTGACGATCCAACAGTGTGTGACATGGCCTTTAAGTTCAATTAGGCCTTCTGGGAACAAAGATAAAATGTTGCCCACGATGACTGTAATTCAAAGACCTTTGCAATTGGTTCTGATATCATTGTTCAAGAATTTATAAAATGGGATTATTTTTGAATCTGACTCGGAAGCTGATCATTATATAAAACAAAGTTATGAAACCGATACATGCTAGACAGAGAAGAAATCGCACTGTCCTGTTGTCAAAAACAGAGATTAAGGTACCACAATTAATCTAATTTTTACAAGAACACTTAGTTTAAAGGCGAACACGCATAGCACTTGTTATACAAGTTTTACGCACTTTATCGTTCGTCCAGTAGAAAATGGAAAATACCTTCATCTATCAGTGGGTATGGACGAAGCATGGTGTCCTGAAAGTAAAGACAATTTAAGTTCAAAGAAAGTCACAGTCCAAATCCAAGACACCAATTATGAAAGTGGAGAGCTCAAATTATGGGTATTACCAGCAAAGCAGCTCAGGGCAGTATTAAATGTTTATAAAACCCAGGAAATTGAAAAACTCGCGGTCTCTTGCTTCAAATGTCAGCTAAACCATTGTTGACTAACAAGACAAATTCTTAAAAGAGTGAATTAGGGCTTAGTTTAGTAGATTGCTTTCGTTGCCCACATAATGACTTTAATGTTTGGAAGTACATGAAAGCCTCTGGCTGCCAAAGGAAGTCAAACAAACTCTATGTAACTATGACAGTTAAACAACCTCCAAAAACAACTATGAGTCAAAGAACTATAGAGGAATGACAGCATGCAAATTGGAAGTCGCCGATTCCTTACCTTACTTATTATATCGAGCTTTTTCCGCAAGGCAAATATTCAAAAACCTTTCGCAACTTATCGTACTTCTCCTATACCTTTTTTCTTACCTCCTAATACTAGCATTTGCTTCAAATGTTGTCTGGGAAGAAATGTGTGACATTATATTTGTACGACATTATCTCAAAACATATACCGCTTGTAACTTTATTCGTTAATAGAGACCACACACAACTGCAGATTGGTCTATAAGAGTATTAGAATCTTTTTATCAGTGTGAAAATGAATCAGCTTGCAGCTGCGAGACCCTAAGTCAAGGCTCGTGTAGGCATAAGCGAAATGTCATTCCCATTCCACAGACAAGATGACTCTTTTCACCTACTATATGGAACCATGTTTGTACATTTGTACGTTTCAAGGCGTATCATACCCGCCGTTAGCCTTACAAAAGATTGTGCAGCTTATTTATGTCCTGAAATGATGACCGCCGAGATAATCAAGATAAAAAGTTTCGAAGAGGAGATGTATGTATATGCCTTTCTTTTTCTAGTGGAAACGGTCATTTTTAATTTTCAGTCAACGCATTTCTACATAAAATGTTCTTTCATTGCTTCCGTGATAGCCATTATCCACCTTTATAGACTCTGTTAACTCACTTTTATATCCCGTTCGCGTATAGTCGATTCGTTTTCCTTCTCGTACATTCCCCATGATCCTTCTCCAAAGTAAACTACCACATGGCCCAGAACAATTTATTGCCTAGTTTCTTCATCTATTCAAAACGTCCCTCTTTGAAACACGTCTCTGGTTAAGATTTTCAACATTTCATTCTCCAAAATATGTCTTACCAATTACCATTGCTAAAGCTGTTTTACAAGGCTCGTTTTTGCGTTGCAGTATGTTTTAGGATGCAGATAGATCATTCATTTTTCCTCCTTAGTGTAGCTGAAATTCTTTTGTCAAGATCAGAAAGAATGTCTTACGCCTTCTAAAATCACCCGTCTGTACTGGATCAAAGCTCGGTTTTGGACTTATTAGTTCATATCTGGTGCAAGGTGATAGTTAATCTGGTCCCAGAATAAGAGGGACTACTTCCTGATAAGGTATTAATAGCATTGTACATGAAGAAAAAAATAACATTTTTCGTTCCTCCCTACGACGTAACATATTAAACCTATCAATTTAATTGACATTCAATATATTATTTGACATGTTAGTTGTTAGTTATGTTAGATATGTTAGTTGGAAAAAATTTTAGACGAAAACGTATTTTGGAAATCATTGATTATTTACTAGTAGAAATTGCCAACGGTAACAAAATAGAGTCTTAATACATTTGTATTCTTCCAATGTACGATAGCGTCATATTCGAAGCGACAAAGTAAGATTATCATATCTTTATATTCCGTTGCATACGTAAACTAAACTCCTTAATAAAGAAGTGATTTTTCATAGCAATACTTTTTATCGGGCGATGAGATAATGTAATCATTAATGCAGTAAATTCTGCCTCTGGGTTTCATTAACGTAACGAGAGTCTGAGATAAGATATGTTTGTAAAAGTAACAAACGCCTGTCGGGTTTAGTTGTCGACAATTTGTTTAGAAAGCAACAAACTGTTCATCTTTAAAAAGGAGACAAATTACAAATGGCTAAACGGTCAAGCAGCGAGACAGACAGGAAGAGAGACAGAAAAACCGTGAAATTAGATGCATGCTGTATCAAGACGTTTAATTTCGTCTGTTGGCTGTCGTTGATTATATGTTAACTCCCCTAGAACTGTTGATGGTTTATTGAATTATCTGGCTTTCAGACAGATGAGTTATACAAAATTAAATCCGAATAAAAGAGAAGCCAGAACTGTCGTAAGACTATAGCTAGTCTAACCTAGCAAAGTAACTGTGGTTACGATCAAGACTAACATTAAATTGTGTTGGTCATAAATGAAGCTTTATAGAACATAAATCAAACGACAAGGGTTCTTTGTGAAGTCAATACTATTGCTCCTTTTTGTAAACAACATGAAATCACATTTGCAGATCCTGTAAACGTTTTGAGACTTAGGTCAGATTTAAAGTTATCTGTGCATAATCTACCCTGTATAGCTCGCAAGCAAATTGAAGTGAAATAGTACCCCGTAAAGAAGACATCAGTAGAAGTATTATGCATTACAAGAGCTGGATTAGCCTCGCCTTGGGATTAAACCACAAATAGGTAATGTCTTGTGGAAAGGGAGGGAGGCGATACGTAGACTGAGATATCAAACACATTTGCTCCTTCACATTTAATCCCAATTCATCCTCTATTCTTAAAGAGCATTTTATCTCTGTTGTGGCTTGTTAGTTTATATCTCTGATAATAGGTCTAGCTGCTGGATGGCACAACGTAAAAAATGCTCTGATTTGATCTCGAATACTGTCAAAGCACTGGAGAGAAAACAACAAAATCTTGTTGTTGACATTTTGTAGATTAACCACTCAACATATTCTTGTGGTTCATGACAATAGACATGATGCCCTGGGTCTAAGACGTGGTGTATAAAGGATATGGAAATAAAAGTGCTTTACTTTATGGGGTGTTGTATGTTGTAAATTGTTTATACAAGCAATTAAGGTGTACAATACTTGCATTCTTCCTATAACATGTATTGGGCAATAGTTTGCCCCTTACAGCAAAAAAACTCCCGATTCCAACATACACTTTTCCGACATGGACAGAAGTTAAACCAGTAACGCCCTGACAATCACAGTTCACGTGAAGGAGGTTGCATGACTTAGGCTGGGTTTCTGTTTGTTCAAGCCCTACTAGACCATTCTCCCTTCTAGTTTGGACTTAGTGCGTCCTAGAGATGAGGGTTAGTTACGTAGTCTTAACTCCACGCCACGAAGGTGGGTTTTTCCAGAAGGGGACATGGGACAGGGAAGGGCATGATTCCATCATGGTGAACGCAGCACGGGACCAGGTGATTTGCGGTGTATAAAACTAGTCTCAGGCCTCCCCACTAAGGAGGACGCAGGCACATCCAGTCCGGCTGGTAGGGGCACAAAATCTTCTTAGGGAAGGACAATCCTGATTTCAAACCCGGACAGATGGAGCTTGCAAGCATGGTAGCTGCAGTCGTGTAAGGGAAGGAAAAATCTGACAGAAGATCAACAACACTTCCTCAGGTGTTAGGCATGGGATCAGTCCCCTCATCCCCCTCAAACCAGCTGATTATGGAAATCAACAACGTGCACAGAACCCAGACCTGGTGGACGACGTGGTGTCTCACATGACAAAGAGAGGTAGTATGACGTGTCTTGATGAAAGTCGTAGGGACTAATGAGATCCATGGTGTCCCACAAAACCAAACTTACTATAGGGAACTGGAATGTCAGGACGATGTATGCTGGTGGGAAAGTGGCACGAATAGCTAACGAGATGCAACAGATGAAGATCAGTGTAATGGGCATCAGCGAGAGACGCACGACGAAGTCTAGAAGGATTAAGTTGATCGCAGGGGAAACCATTTATATTCTATGAGAGACGGTAACGACCACATACCTGGAGTGGCCTTAATGATGACAAGCACAGGCAGCCAAGGCGCTAACTGAGTGGGCTCCGACAGGGAAGAGAATCTTTAAAGCACATCCCCACTCCAAGTACGTGAAGATCACTATAATACACGTCTACAGCCAAACAAACGATACTTAGGAGACGAAGAAAGGCCAGTTTTACGGACTGCTCCAAGAGAGAGCAGAAAAGGCGCTTCGGTTCGACATCTTGATCATTACCGGCGACATGAATGTGAAAGTGGGACAAGACCCAGAAGAGTTTGGAGAAGTGATGGGGCATCAAGTGATGGGGCATCAAGCAATGGGGACATTGAATGACAACAGTGAAGTTTTATGTTAGATCTGCGAGCAGATGACAGAACGAAGAACCAGATTGACCACACACTAGTGAACGGAAGATTCAAGGGCTCAGTGACAGACATCACCAGACATAGGAAGTGACCATTACATGGTACGGGCAATTATCACGCTGAAGCTGAAAAAAGCGGTAACTTAGGGAAACATCAGCCAATATGAGTCCCAGAAGTTGGAAAATCATGAAGTGAGAGCACAGTTCAGTATACAGCTCAGAAACAGATTCGAAATGCTAACAGAGGTCCAAAATGAGGAGAACAGACGAGACAATATTGAAGCAAGAAGTAAAGAGATGGAGAAGGAATACACAGAGGCAGAGAGAATACACAAAAGACGTGCTAGGATTGAAGAAAAGGAAGTGTAAACCGTGTATAAGAAGAAAGGCATGGAGGCTGATACACCAGAGAAGGGAGATAAAGGAGAAAATAGAAAACACGAGATCGAAGAGAGTAAGGAACAAGTGGAGAGCTGAGTACAGAGAAAAGGACAGGGAGGTAAAGAGGACGATAAGAGCAGACGAGAGAAATGGATCGACAGAATTGCAAACGGAAGCAGAGGCAGAGGCGGCTTAGAAGCACATGAAGACGTTATACTCACTAGTCAAGGTAATCAGCTGCAAACGACCAAAGCCAGACATGGCAGTAAAGGATAGAAATGGATTCATCATAAAAGACGAGAACAGCAGGCTGGAGAGACGAAAGGAACACAGAATGCAGTGCTAAACAGAGCCCATTCGATGAATCCAATTAACGAGGCAGAGACAGATAAAGTGCAGGAAGTGCACAGTCGATATAGACACCACAGCTCACAGGAAAACGGAAATAAAGGATGCCATCAAAGCATTGAAGACCAGGAGGCCAGCGGGGGTGGATCAAATCACCACTGAAAGCCGACGTGGAAGTTGGTATTCACAATAATCAAGATTATAGAGGGTGTGTGTGCAGGAACGAGTATCAAAAAAGTAGACACAGAAGCTAATTGCGAAGCTTCCAAAGAACGGCGACCTGAAGGAGTGCAAGAACTGGACAGAGACCACTTTTCTGTCAGTATTGAGCAAAATTCTAGTTAGGATCATCGCAGACAGGATAAGAAGAGGAGTGGATGCAACTGAGGAAGAAGCAAGCGGAATTCAGGAAATCCAGTAGGAGCAACAGACAAGATTTTTACACCTTGGGACATTTTTCCCCAACTACAATTGTCTTCTTCGTTGTTTACCCGGCCATTATCTTCAATATTTATTTCAATTTTAAAAAATAATTACAAGTTTAATTTTTGAAAACAATGGTAGCAATAACGTGCATAGCAATTATGTCTTTTAAGCCAGATTTTTAGCAGTTTTGGTAGGTATTTTATGACTAACGAAGCAGGTTTTCAATCTGATTCCCCTTAACTTAGAACAAATAACACTTAAAATTGTTCAGATTCGAAAATTTAGAAGATGAACAGTTTAAAATAACACGCAAAAAGTAAGGTCACCTGATGTTAGCGCCTTTGTGTTCACTTTGACTCTACTAAGCACTCCATTGAAGGCCAAGGTGAAATAAATACTGAAATACATTAAGGTGATTCACTCAGAACAATAGAATCAATGCTGGCCTGAACTGGACTGTTCACTCTGGCATCCAAACCACATAAGACCCCGCAAATGTAAACTTTAGTCTTCATTCATTATTTAGCAGTCAATTAAGTAACAACAGGCATTCAGGAGGGAAGTCCACATTTTTCTGTAGGTAACCACATGGAGCTTTAGGACCACCGCCCTTCCTCCTCAATGAAGTCGTCTGCGTTACGTCAACTTATTCTGAATCTGATCGCCGTTAGCGTGCAATATACTGTACCGTCGAGAAAGGGGTAGACAGGGTAAACTTTTTGGGCCCCAAAACGTTTGGGACCAATGCCAGACGATTTTAATCAAGACACTTTTTGGACTCTCTTTCCACGAAATATTTTAAGGACTTTTTCATTCGCTAAGTTTATTCTTTTGGTTGCCGTGTAATTCTGTTCTGTTTACAACTTTGTTGCCTATCTTTTTAAGCCTTAAAGCTTTATATTGTTAATGACTACTCTTATGCGACGTTATTTCAGTAGTTGTCAAACATATGAGCTTGGTTTCGTCGACCTCTTAAAATGTAACTGACGAGTGCCCGGGTTGTATACAGGTCAAGGGTAGTTTACTTTTAAGAATATTTGATCGTAAAAAATTTTCTGAAAGCTTAGTTTGAGGATATTACCTACGTACACTTTACCGGTCATAACTGAACTCTTTAATTTTTAATGACTTCCAAGTAGTTAGCAACTGTGCTTAAGGTTTAATGGATCAATGTCTGTGTCCATTTTTGCAGCTGTACATCATATCAAACTTCAGAGGCAGTCCGTGGATTTGTTTGTGAAATCGGCTAAATAATCGTGGGAAACGTGTCTTATGTCTCTTTCCTTCATGGCAAAATATTTTCTGATAAAAATGTTTGTAAGCTTGCTGTGAGAAATCAAAGCTTTTTAGTCAAGAATCCAAACATATTGACTGAAGAGTAAATACCTCTTTTTTTCCTGCGACCCATTTCCTGACACCTAATGTAGTCTTTAGTTTAAATCATTTTATGCAAAATGGTTTGTTATCCCTTCACACATAATTGCTTTCATTGTCACACACCGGCAGGGTTTCGTGTTCAAACAAGCCATTCTGCAGTTGCTTAGTTGACATTTAATGCGCACATGAAAACATTATGATTAGCGTTACATTTGTAAATCGATGCGCTTTGAGAACATGAGAGCAGCTTTCAAATGACATTGATCTCACATATACGGTCAAAAGTGGGTTCTCTTTTGTGTTTTTGACATATACAACGTAATTAAGGACTAAAGCCGGAAGTCTTACAGAGGAACGATTTTAAATCTTCTAATTTTAGAGCTCTTGCCGGCAGCTCAAATCTCTTTCTTTGCATCTAACGCCGATATGGACCTCAGAACGAAAAAAAATAACCTCTGGAAAAGGTCGGAACTTTGCTTGTTTGAAACCAGTCGAGTAATAAACATTTCACTTATTATTCCCGCTCGCCTTTGTTGGAATTTTCACAATACAATTGTGAGGGAACTTAGACAACAACCAATAGTTTTGCAGAAGCTATTATTCCGTAATAACAGTCGAAGCAGTCATATATAAACTAAAATTACCTATGTTTTGGGTTCTTCCTAGCCAAAACATTAATTAGCAATAGAAAGGGAAAAAGTACGGTTGACTGAACAAACTTTTCATACAGATTAAGGGCAAAAGTAGGCGACAAAGCCTGAATCAAGCGAGGGGCTTTGGAGAGATTAAAAATTGATAACTAATTCCATTTAATCGATTTAAAGAATTTGGTATAGTCATAAACCCTTTATCAGACAAAACACAAGAAAATTACTTTAGTAGCCTTGTTCCTTACAACTCATTACTACATGTACATTTTCAGAATTGCCATAAAAATGAGTCATCAATAGTTATGAGTTTTCACAACGCTCACTTTTTAGATTTAGATTCAATAGAGGGTCATTCGACAACCAACAATAAATTAAGCATTCTAAAAAAACCTTTGATCACTGCTTGGCCTATATTAACCTATCAATCTTAATTCTATACAAATAACATATCTACATCAACATATACAAAGAGCACACTTGAAGTAGTGTGTGTCAAAAGACGGCAGCTCCAGGGATCCAAGGATGCCAAGTTCACTTAAACAGATTTTACCCTAAACGGTACCGTTCATTGTAGATAGGATATTTTATCTGTGTAAACATAAAAAGTTCAAAAGTCAAATGTTCAACAAAACCCAAAACAGTAAGATCCAAGCAAGAAGTTACTCTTACGTGCTGCTAGCTATCAGTTTCAAGGCAGACTGCAATAACACTAACCCAGGCATAAAGATATTCACCAGTAAATGATACAGTTACAAAGTTATCCATGGTATTATCTCTTTGACACTTCACAGCCACGTCCACTCGTTCACCTTGCTTTTGTCCAATGTATACAGCAGTAACTATTTTTTTACGATGATTCGTCAGTTCCTGAATACTTCGAGTTACTCGATCGCTAATTTTGCGACACCATATCTTGGTAAGTTCGGGATGATAACGTTTTCCTCGCAGTATTTTTCTCAATTCCTGATCCACAATATCACGAACTTTTTTATCTGCTTCAGTACTTCGCTCTACTCCCATATTTGTGGCAGTCTTGTGAACTGAATCCATGGCAAATGAATCATTTGGGAAATTTGCCTTATCGAGGGGTAATCGGTAACCGTTCAAGTCTGCAAGCATTTCATTTTCTGTGCATTTTTCCAATGGATCTGTCTCCAGAGTTTTATCCGGTTTTTTCACGACTGATTGTGCATAATTGACACGCGAAGCAGGCCACGATCCTTTATGAATTCTAAGCTCTGGTAATGGAGCTTGAAGTTTGTTTTTCTCAGAGGCAGATGATCCAGTAATCGGTGCGTCTAACGCAGGAGAACAATGACAAGAATTGGCATGATCCTCACCATCAAATAGACTTGGCAATGACCTTGATGCTCTCATCTCTCCTGAGCAAATCTCCTCACTTGATGTTGGACTCATGTTATGGAAGATAGACATGATCATACCACGAATGCTTCTTCCACCAGCGCCCGAGGATGTTTCCTTGCTTATAGAGTTTTCTTTTCCTGATGAATTTTCCTTCCCTGAACTTTCCTTTCGTTGTGTCTTTTTCTCGTCCTTTTTATCTTGCTTCATGACGTCCTTCATTACTGACACAATACTACGCTTTCGTCTTCTGAATTCTGGAAATTTGTATCCATCAAGCCTGTCCCCGTCTACTGGTGATAGGTCCTCTGTCTCCATGACTTTTGTTCTTTCAGCGATCTAATTACTATTTACATTCGCGGTCCAATAACAATATGACTCCAAACTGGTCTATTTAATTCAGCTGACCCAGCAGAACGAAGCCATACTCACATCGTCCCATCCAAGTTATATTTTCGTCTATGTAATGATGAAGAAGAAAAGACCGGTCTATCCACTAACTTTGATTATGACAACTTCGACTACACAAAGTCGGCTCCTTACTTCTAAATTCATGTCACCACGAAGAACATAATGATCGAGAAGACATTTTTCTTATTGTACTACAAGGTAACCCACCGAGGACGTTTTTGAAATCTCAGTATTTCTTGAAGAGACACAACACTGACCTTTGGAATTCTCAAACAACTCGTTGTTATGTTGCACAGACAGCCATCGCTCCATACCATTATTGAATGGAGATCAGGGCCTTACCCAGTACAATATAATCTTGGTTAGAATTTTTAATAAACTTAGTCATTGTTAGCTTTAATTCCATCGATTGTTCCTCTGATATTTTATCTTACTATGCTCTACGAATTCACCAAGGTGCAAATGACCGTAACCCCATCCGAGATAGCATTAATTATCTTTCTCTCGATCGCCCTGAATAACCTCTTTTCAAATGAGCTGCACGTTTATCTCGGTGCTGGTTTCAAGAAGCATCAAACGTAAACTTAAGAATATACTAAACACGATGTTCTGTGGCTAGGATAGATTACACTCTAACAAATCTGATAATCCCTTTCAATGTAAGCATCCACGAAGTCATATACAGGGCAACAAGGTCTCTACTGTTGCTGTCCACGTGTGAAGATGGATAGTCACAAGACACTGACCTCAAGCTGTCCTTGCGGTACTTGCGTGTCTTACCACAGATATCTTGCAAGTCATGCGTAATCCAAATAAAGGCATAACGTTACCTAAATTTTCCTTTTAATGAAAACGTAGAAATGGTATAGAAACAACTTTGCGTTTGACTTGATTTAGGGTACTTGACACCACTAATAAGTAACTGGAACCCAACTTAGTGTATTTGAGTGCCACTATATACAGCTCAGATAGCCTTATAGGCAAAAAAATATTTAAGCAAGCTTCTACGTCGAGTCAATGTATTCTGAAAGCAAGCAAGTGAAATAATCGGCCCCCAAGCATTAAAGAGATGTTTATTTGATGCAAAGACAAACGGTTTCTATTAGATTCTCTTCAACCCAACATTGATCATTATTGATGATATCAATACAATAACTAGTACGAGTGTGATTTTTATGCCCTGTCCTTTTAGTCCTTGTACTCTGGTATTTTCTGCTTAATCAAATTTTAGGACACAAGCATCTTGATACCAACCGTTGCAACAAAGTGCCTACATCTTTTAAATGCCCTCTCAAACAGGCGTGGCCTGAAAAGTTTAGTGAAACATTACAAATACTTTAGCACTAAAGAAACACTCCAGATGTCAAAACTAAGTAATACGATAACTCGGCTTGATTTTTCTTCGTCAAAGCCATGAATAACCACCAACGAGTACAAAAACTTTTAACCTACAACATAAACTTCAAAAATTGAACCCATCCCAACGTCACGTTTTGGGTGACGAAGAAGTAGAAACAAAACACTCTTGTGTCTAAATATATGTCTCTATAGTCATAAAACAAATCGGCTAGCTGTTACAAAGGAAACATCAAGTTGCTAGCCTATTACGGTAATAAGGATTTGGAGTATAAGAAGTAAGGGTTGTATTTCCTTGCTGTTTTAGAGCACTGAAACCAAGCCTGTATAATTTCCTCCACATGTGTACATACCAAAAACTAAGCAAATTTAGTAATCCCTGAACATAAGATCTATCAACGTTCTGAGATCTAATAAATCAAGATTAGAAGTATTAATTATATTCTTTATTCTTTATTGTTCTGTGTTTGATTGCCTTTTTGTCCTCTATACTTACAATGTATACTTATATTGTATGATTATGAATTCATCTTCCACAAAGGGGCACTTAGTTGAAACACATTATCCTCAACGCTTTAACCATGTGCAGGCCGACGTGGACGACTTCTGATATAATCTAATCCCATAAAAAGGCACGTTATGGAGTAGTTTTTAAACTCTATGTGCACGTACACCTTCTGTACACCACAGAAAGTTAGAGTAACCTTTCTCGTTCATTTTGTTTGGCCCGGATTTGTTTTGTTGTTGGCAGACAACTGTTTTTCCACAGCTTAACTCA
This sequence comes from Chironex yamaguchii, assembly GCA_024741275.1. NCBI lineage: Eukaryota > Metazoa > Cnidaria > Cubozoa > Chirodropida > Chirodropidae > Chironex > Chironex yamaguchii. The sequence continues at coordinate 12,530 of JANTCA010091176.1, forward strand.
CTCAGCTAAGTCTCTAATTTCTATAAAAAATTTCAGGCTTCAAAACCAATCGCTTGGGGTAGTGATCCAGACGTATTCAAGAAACTGAGCTGTCCTGAGAGAGAATTGCCCTCTCGGCGTGGTCTCTACTAACTAGCACTAATGAATTTAGATTCTCAGTGTGCACTAAAACAACAGTTAGGAATCAGGAATTTATAATATTTATGACCAAGCTGAAAAGCATGCTTACTTTGAACATTTTTTGAAAACAGAGGAGGTCTACAGAGGTCAATCCTAGATCGGGCGATGACAAGAGAAATATTAGAATTGCTTGACAACATCCAAGACCAAAATAGAGCGAAGTGAATGTAGACGGCGGAGGCAAAGCTTCCGTGATTACAGACCCATGGCAGTCATATTGATGAAAAACCTGACGACATAATCAGCAGACGTAGCACCGTTTACACTCGAAGGAGATATTTTCGGCTTCAATCCAGGTAGCCTCTCCAACATACAGCTTTGAGCTCTTGAAACCCAATGCTGAAACAGTATTTTGCCAAATGCAGTTAGTAGTTGTGATTGATCACCGTCGTTAAAATGTGAAGTCCTATAAATAGTCTATACTTATTGTCTTGTAAAAAAGCTGCCGTTAGTCGTAACTCAGATGACCTCCCAGAGACTTGCTACGTCTATGTACACTTATAAAACGTGGGACTCCTGTGGTTTTGCATGTTGTGGGTCAGATGCACCGGTCGGATGTTCATATACGTGTAAGAAAAGCAAACAAAAGACTCTTTCCAGCAGACATCTTGAAATACCCCCC
>JANTCA010091177.1:0-13330 GCA_024741275.1 Chironex yamaguchii
AGATAGATAGATAGATAGATAGATAGATAGATAGATAGATAGATAGATAGATAGATAGATAGAAAGAAAGATAGATACTGTAAAGATAAAGTGGAGCAAGAGTAAAAGGGCCTGCATATGTCGAAGTCTAAAAAAACACGAGAATATTATCACCATGTACACAATTTCTTCAAAATGGCAACGATATCCAACATCATCTCACAAAAATCCTACATTTGTAAACAAAGGGTACTTTAATGCCATAATACAATGTCTAATTCCTAAGCTTCTCACTCTAAAACTATAATTTTGTAAATAAATGTTCTTAATAAGTTCAAAATCCTTGATAACATCAATAATATTGGCTTAATATTAAGGGACCACCTACTAACTGCTGTCAACATGTTCCTAGTACCACGTGTGGTTTGATACCGTTCTGACTACCTGCCAGCAATCATCAAGCAGACGAGGCTAACTATTCTAAAACAAGACAAGTAATTTAGGAAGAAAAGACCTCCCGCCAGTCATCAGACGTTGATTTTGCCGACTTAGTACTTGCACCTTTTAAACATTTGAGTTAAATCTCACAATAATTAGTGTTTTCAAAATAACAATCTATTTAAGTGTTAAACGATGACAAATCGGCAAGAAGCTAGTCACAATGACACACAAAAATGCCTAACAAAACCCCTTCTAAAGTCGACTTTTGTTTCAGTCTATGCCTACCATAAATGCGCAACAGAAATTTCACTGCAGTTAGCCCTCGATTTCATTTTCGACTTAAGCTGGAAGAATTTGCGCCAACATAGGTCACTTGCTTTGCCAGATGGCCTATCTCATTTCAGGCGAAAAGATTAAATAAAACGAGCAATAAACAAGTCGATATTCAGACACCAATTTCTACGGTTACTTCAGTGGTCATTATGTTCGCTGTTGTGATTTAACAGTAAACTTACACTTCACAGAAACAGCAATCATATCTTTAGATATTCGCAAAATACAAATCAGCGCGTTTACTATTAAAATACGTAGGTAAAATTACTAAGTCTTTAACCTGCCATCCACTTAAGCATTAGAGATCAGGCGTGCAGACAACTACTCTTAACAATTTACAGGCTGCAACCATTATCATGCCAGCAAGCTGTGAGAGGAGTGACTTCGAAGTATAAAACTTAGGAACTGCATAGTCATCTTCAGGGCAACATAATCACAGGACATTGGTTTCTCCTTTTCTGTTGTTATCAACCGAATAGGCATTTGACCAGTTAAACAAGCCTATTTAATATTACCTATTATCCTTATGATCTTTCTATCACATGGAATTATCCCACTGAATCTTGAAGGACTACCTATTTATAAGTATTTATAAAGTTTAACAGTAGTTGCAAAAGACTGGAAAAATAACAAGTAACTCTTAGCAACCAGATCGGATAGTGGAAAATGAATTATACGTAGGATGGCATTTTTGATTCTAATACTTGACGCAGTAGTACATTTTGCAAAGTTCACGGGGTTTGAATTAAGCACCCACAGCATCAAACAGCAAGAATTTTATACTATTGACGAACTTTCTCTATCTTAAGCTAGAAAATCACTCTAAGCTCCCTCTGAGCTGTAACTTAGTGCATGCTCCACCTCGACTTAAATCGGAAGCGGTGTAGGGAAACAACAAAATACTTACATTATCAATTTTTAAGCGCAGGGCTAGACACATAGGAACACTTTTCCTGGACAATATATCCTCGATGGAACTCAATGGGGAGTCTCGCAGCACGCGATGGCTGGCGAAAACCTCACGATTTGCTCATATTGACAAAGCTTTGCTGAGCGATTACATGACATCTGTAAGGCTGAAAATCCTCCCATAGATCAGAAAAAAAGTGACTTTAAAAATAAGTCCGGCAAAGTCAACGAATTTCTGTTGATCTGTTGTATCAAAGGGAAATCATTTTAGCTATCTCAGGATCGTCAGATAGTTGATAAAATTAATAAATATCTAATAAGTAATGAGTACTATTTCCTCAAACAAAACTCTAACGTCTTGAAAATATCACATCAACAACTATTTGAATAGTGCGGTGTAATATCGAAAGGTTACTTACGTCCATGTTTGGGAAACTGTACTTAAAAGTTCTTTTTTCACATTGGTCTTCACCGACTATAGAATATACATTACAGAACTTTCTGGATACAATGTCGAATGCCATAGAATGTTAACAAGCGGAACGAAAACACCATAACAGTGGAAGACCGTGAAGTCAAAGGTAACTTAACATGATGATATTTAAAGACGGTGGGGCTACAATGCCTACTGATTTTGACAGGGTGGCAAGGGGGATTGTATTTACACGCAACTTGTATTCCGGGTCAGTAATTGACATCCTTGAAAGACAGATAAAAAGATCTAGAATTTTCGTTATCCACGTTTGGCTGGACTAATAACCTTTAATGCGAAGAGAATTGTTTATTCTACATAATCTCAACCTCAGATTCCTTATTTCATTTGCTCTACTACCAAGCACCCTAGGTTAACTTTTTGCTATGCATTTTATCCTAATTTTCGCTTGCTCTTCATAGCATCCTTCAAAATAAATTGCTTGAGGTCGCTTGCAACAAAATTTACGAGAACCTAGTCTTACTCTTAATATCATTGCGTCCATGGTCGCGTTATGGCGAGGACTGGGACCCATAACCGTTGGCTGAAACTCCGTCGTCTTATTTGATGCGACGAAGGTGGTCTCATTCTACACATTACATTCATTATTTTCCAGTCTCACTACACTTCATACAGAAAAAAAACATGAGCCAAAAGATATGCGTAAAAAGCCACTTTACGATATCTTCCTAGCTCAAACTACATCCGTGAGCTGTGCTGCATAATCTTATCGATAAAATCCACCCGCCAATCGAAATGATAAATGTGCCGAGACATCATATCATTGGTTTCAAAGACCTTGTTTACTGCCATCCATAATATGAACAATAAACCACCAACAGGAAAATGATAACAGATGGATAGCTGTCAATTCAAGCTCATAACGAACTTCATTTGCCAACCATAATTGTAAAAAGGCCTGAGCAAGAAAATTGTCACGAAAAAGTTCAATATTCGGTTTTGTTTTTGTTTATTCTTTGCAAGTTTGGAATGTCCAAGAATAAATCTTAATGTTTTTTTGATATTTTCATATAATAAAAATAAGACACTGGCCTTCCTTAATGGCAGAAAATTACCTAATCCTATCAATAAAGTGACATCAAGTGAAGCTTGGTGTGTCCAACAAACTGGGTACTTTAAAGCTTTAACTTCATATCTCCATGTTCTTCAACGGTTAACAAACCTGCTGGTCAAGTAAGTTTCCTACTTCTTATCTCAATAGCTTCCTAGTAACAGTGATATTGAAACTTAAATTCAAAAGTCACAAAAAGAAAAACAGCAACGTCCCTGAGCAGGGTAAGCAGCGGTATAGATTAACAGATACTGAAAGACTGCATTCAAAACGTCATGGCCATTAGCTGCAGTACGGCCTTAGTTATAAGATGGTCAATTTGGCCATTTAAATATACAAACCCTTTTTGGGGTTCCATGCTCGCTCTGTTATTATAAAATTGGATAAGAATTGCCGAGTAATTAGCAAGGAGATTGTCAGTTTCTAACTTAAGCTGTATTCAAGACAATGTTTTAGGCATTCTGAACCTTAGATATACTCCAGCTCATTAGTAAAGTTTTACAAGACTCCAGCTAACGTTCGGTGCTTATACAATAGAAATAGCACTGGATTTGTGGAACAGAACTTCAAAGGACTACTTTCCAGTCATAAAAATATTACTTTGTCTCCTTTAATGCATCCAGACAAAACACCAAGGACTCATTTCTGAACACAAAAAAGCATCCTGCATTCCAATTTAATATCTTCTGGAAGTACTATTCAAATTTGGTCTTGATCAAGCTCCATGCAATAAAAATCAGTCATACGTATTAAAAAATAATGACTCTTGTGAGTCTACGATTTATATGAATATTCTTTCAACACCAACCAATTTTAATACTTTTTTAATAGCACAAGTTCTTTTGACTATTACTTAAAAAATGCAAGCACGCAAGGTTTGAAGGATTGTCTAAAGATTATATATTATAGGATTAAGAAAACACATGTTTGTGTTTAGTATTTTATCTAACTGAGGAATTAAATGAAAATATCTCTGCATGAGTACTGCGTTGGGCTTCTTTAGCCTTAGTTTCACCTGTACCTCAATGAAAAACATTAGCTGACCTAGCACCTCCAGCAAAAACATTTTACACATTTTTGTCCTCACCTAGAAACTGTTAAACCATAACTATAGTTTAGCGTACCGAAGCTGTTCGTATCTAGAAACACCGTTTAATAGTTTGCAAATTGCTAAGAAAGACTAGCTTACTTAAGACAAACATGATATTTGACTGATCTCTTAATCACTACAGATTTGATATCTTTTCGCAGGAAATACAACGAACGCGCACGAGGACAGAAATAAAGCATCGAAGCCTAAACAACTAATAAAACGCACTCAACAGTCAACCTAAAACACAATCTCTTGATGTGAAATCAATGATCCATTGGATGCTTGTAAAGGCAGTAAAAATTAGACTCAGAATTTAACGGTTTACCCTTGGAATACTCATCAAGTGGCCACTTCAGACTATAATTCTCAGTTTACCGCAAATGCTTTGTCGGCAAAACGCTGTCAAAGTAATCCTAAAGTTGCAAACCGATTTATCCAAGCACAACTAACTACAGCACACTTGGACTACCTCACGGTCTATAGAGGCAGTACAAAGTGACTATTACATAGCGCATGGAACACAAAGCTAAATAGGGCCGGAGAAAAGAAATTATTTCCATGCTCCATCTTAAAAAGTTCTCTTAAAATTAATATAATGAAGACGCAACACAATCATTAAGTAACATAAAACTCTGGCACCTGGAACAATGTTTAACAATCCCATCAATTCCTCTTCAAGAGATATGGCAAAATATGACAAACTGGAGTTTGTGCTATACAATTAGGCCTAAATAATGCTTAATCGGGTAAGCTAAAAAAACCGAACACCATCACTTGCTTTAGTGCTCTGCCTCCCACAACATCCATAGTAATATCATAAACTGAAACAACGCAATCAGTAAGCGATACCATGCTATAGCAACTGGATCAGAGATAAGCAATCTTTGCACTTCTTCACACTTCAGGATGCAAGGTAATCGGCATATAAATAAAAGAACTTGTTCTACAGTTGCAGTTTAAAATCCGGCCAAAAAAAGTTTGGTACAGAGTCTGTATGACAATTGCTGGGAAACAATTCCCTTTAAACGGCCGAGAGAGAGAGAGAGAGAGAGAGAGAGAGAAGAGGAGGAGGGGGGGGGGTTAACAGAACAAAAAGAGATCAAAAAAAGCAAAAAAGATTGCTTCCACGCCTTGCCTTGCAAATGAGGAGAAATCAGCGTAACTAAAGAAAAACGAATGCTCTCTATTGAAGGCCACAACCATATACGATAATGATCAAAACCCAGGAAAAAAGTAGCATTGAATATTACAGTCACGACGCACTAAAGTGATGAGGACATTACAGGCAAACTTCTCATTATCTAGACCTTGAAGACCGTAAAGGTGATGCTTTCAATGCCAATGATGAATGCTGTTTATTACAGTGATTGACGATTGCGTTAACAAAAATGTGAGGGTGCCAGTTGACGATAGCGGTGACAAAGATAATAGTGAACAGGATGACGAGAATGATGATTATAAAGGCGGTGGTCATTATCATTATGATTCTGCTAATGTTGACGACAAAGATGATGATGGTAATGATTGACGAGGGCAGTGATGATAATAATAACGTATGATGATAATGGTGAAAACATAAACTGACAGATTTGGCTATAACGATGATGATGTTAAAGACGACAACGGCAATGATGGATGATAATTTAGATTACTATGATGATGTAGACTGATGATGTAGATAATTACGATAATGACGATGATGATTATGATGATGATAATGATAACGATGACGTAGATGATGATGATGACTGAAGATGAGGAGGATAATGATGACGACGATTATGATATAGGTGACGATGACGATAATGATATAGATGACGATGATGACTGATGATGTAGATGACGATGATGATAATAATATAGATGGCGATGATGACTGATGATGTCGATGTTAGTACAAAGATGATGTTGATGATAATGATAAAGGTGAATGTACATGATGATGATGATGTCAATCATGATGATGATGACAATGACGACGGCCGAAAATGTAGATGATGACGTTGATGACGATAAGTATACTGACGACCATAATAGAGAGGGCAGATGACGATGATGACGACGATGATAAGTGCCAGAGCACAGGCCAGAGGCACTAAAAATACCAGACCATCGTACGGTCGACATTCTGTGATCGTCTGTTTCTACCGTGCAAATACGCGATTCAACTACGTTCCCCGTTTAAAATCCAGCAAGAATAGATGCCTCTAGCTACACACTACCTACACTTGGACTGCGACTAGACAAAGGATTAGCTAAAAATAGTTCGTGGAACATTTAACACAGTCAAATAACATGACAGGTCACGTAAAGTAAAACGATGCGTGTTCAGTCTTACGTTATATATTCGCGGCAGTAATGCATGCTAGTACTCTAAAATAGTCACAAAAAATCAATAATTGTAAGTACCTTAACACCAAAAATTTTATAAAAAATATAAAGAGGAAACTTTACAAAAAATAAAACCCAAAACGTTTACCACCCTCGTAAAGAGAAAAACGATCTTTACACAAATTCTAGGTTCCGTAGCGTTGCTAACGTTCTGTGGACCAAACATCGCAGATGGATCTTTCCTTGCTCAAAACAGGGCGCTAAACTTACATATTCTACCTGCTCTATGAAGGCAATACGTTTTCGCCAGTAAGAGACCATCGTATGCTCACATTTCGTTACTACCCTGCTGCTGACGTGAACATTTAAGTTATTATTTAACTAAAGTGTTTGTAACTGATCTCTTAAATTCCACTTGACAGACCCACTACCAGCTCTTTCACACTACTGTCACCACTTCAAAGTAACACGTTTTCAAACGAGATTAAGCGTAAACATTAAGCAACATATAAACTGACGCTTATATAATGATCACCTTGAAGTTACTACAACAGTGTTTAAAAATGCGATACAGGCTGGGAACGTAGGTTCCTACACGGTGACATTTTTTCAAAAAACCAATAAAATAGACAAGCTCCTGAAGACTTAAGCTGGTTTAATTTATGCGAAGCTATTAGGGCAATGGGTGGTCAAGCGGTCACAAATACCTTTAAAGGGGTCACACGTGTTGAATTTTCCGCGTTCAAACTGAGTAATGAAAATACTGAACAGATGCTGAAACATCTAGGCACTTGATGCCAAAAAGTAGCAACAAAAGCAGAAACAATTAAACTTGGAAATAAATTTGTCCAAAAATGAGCTACGTGAAGCATTGAGTTTATACTGATATTTGGAAAGTTAGTAAAAACAAGACAAGTATACTTTACATGGTATAGCTGGTGTGCGGCAATGGTATCAGCATGGTGACTACGTCCAAGGTTTAAATTTACACGATCACTATACAAGCACAACTTACTTCCACCATGGGTTAAACATGTCACAAAAAGTAACTCTTTAGATGACATGCACCCTTGACAAGCTTCCTAAAGAAAATACGGACTTAAAAGCTTCTACTTTATGGTTGCTATGGCAATATATATAAATCAGAAACTTTCTAGCTATCAGATCGCATGTTTATACAACAGAGGCCACAGTTAGTTATTTTACCAAGTTAAACAGATTACAAAAGAAAGACACAGGTACGTCTCTTTTGTCCTCAAATTGAAAAAAAACCTTTTAAAAGTGTCAACGCTGACAACAGGAGATTCGAGACCAATACACTCTTTTCGAAACTCACATCTGCACAGTCAAGTTTTGTCAGCTTGTGAAAAGGAACAAAAACAATCAAATGATTCTTTCATGAACTACAGTATCAGCTGAATCAAGTTTCCTTTTCAAAATGAACACTGTGTTGAAAAAAACACACGAAAGCTCACGAGAGCGCTAGAAATCGTCAAGAGTAATATTGACCCACAAAGCTAAAGTACTTTAAAACTACGCAAGATGCTGGTTAGGTAACAACCATTCCAAGCTATAACAAGGATACACTTTTTAGTTTATTCACGATCCAAACAATCAAACGATACAATGGTTACACCAGACTCTGTCTGGTTCATCACACTTGCACATAATTGGCATATTATGCTAAGATTCACAAAGATTGATCCTGTTGCACGACTAAGACCTTGGAGATCGAACATTTGCAGTTGGATCGTCATCAGGGCGATAAAGTTACAAGTTTTATATTTGATAATATGCTCAAGAACAGAAGTTAATAGGACAGAATAGTTTTTGAGAGCTACTTCAATTCCCTAAGAGGTTAAGCATATGTAAGAAGTGTAAGTATTGTCTAACGGAGGATTTTAAGTTTTGAAACTTTTAGTATTTCTTCAAGTTAAAAAAGAGCTTAAAAGTCTGAAAAAAAATAACGAGTAAAGAAAACCATACACAACACAGAGGATTTGATATCTTTTTTGATAACTAATATGAAGCAGAGAAGGAAGGAGAGGAACAAATTGACGATTTCATAAGTTGCAGAGGGAAATTACGTCGGAATCTTTCATCACAATAAACTCTATCTAGACTTTGACTTTCACTGTAACACAAATCCATGTCGGCTTTCTGTTTGCGTTTTCCATTTTCCTTTTTGGTTTTTCGTTTCCTTTACATTTTCCTGTCCTCTTTTCTGTGTTTTTCCGCTTATGCGCAAGTCTATTCTTACGTTAGCTATTGTTTTTTGTACCATTCCGATTGGTTCTTCCTACAACCATCTACACGTGAATTTAATTTTCACTTTGTATCATTCTGTAGCACGACTAAGGCCTCATAGGTCGAAAAGTCCACGTTAGAATATTTTCTTCCGCAAAAGGCCACTAAAGTGACAGTTTAGATCTTATTTGTACAGATTTGGTCATGCATCAACTGCTCAACCCAAATGTACCGGAAACACCCAAGAAACGACAGCGATAAAAGAAATAAAACAACATAAAATAAATCATATACCTACCACTGACTGACCTCCCAAATGATAGCTTTCAAACGCGAAAGCAGTTTGATCTATTCACAGACACTTATTATATAACGCATGCGTACGAAATAGAGAATGGCTTAACCACCACAAGAAATTCTAACTACGGGCCACTTCAATAATGATGCAAAGCTGTTTCTTGAACATATGCATCGAAGGAGATAAGGATAAAATGACGCACCTGCTGGTTGAACTTTACTACCAAGGTGGCTTACATATATGATTTAATACACAGAATAATATTTGAGCCGAAAACGTAAATCATAAACTGTATGCAAGCACCAAATATTACAATTTATCAATTAATGGGAATTCAATATGCGTTTAGAACTCCAACACACTTTCCCTACGTCCTTGTCGATGACAGTGTGCTTGCTCGGCAGTCAAACTGTAAGACTTAACATTTTGACATTTCACAATTACGCATTTAGTGTCTTTTAGGAGAACGTGTGTAGCTCCACACGGAGCAACATCTCTCTACTACAGCTGAAAAATAGCTCAGTACGTGGAGGATTTGCACACGGCAACAAGAGGTCTGGTTTTAAAAGCACCCAGACCCAAAAGTGATTGGTCTAAAATACAACCTATGTTTTCAATAGAACAACTATACAAAAAGGCGGCATCGTGAATGGGTTTTGGTTGGTGGTTGAAGGAACACAAAGACTTGAAAAAAAGCCCGGAATATTTATAAAGTTGTTTCACCACATGATCTATATGTCAAAGGACAGTTCAAAATATCCCAAACGTTGCAAATTCGCGGTGTACTGGTAACAATACCTTGTCCAATATGTTCTTCAAGCAATGAAAATCGCGACAGACGGTCTTTAATAAGACATCATCGCTGAAATAAGAGAACGCACTGACAAATCACTACACAAGAAAAATACAAAGTGCACTTACACTTGCTGCGTTGGGATAATTGTAACTTGCGATGCAGCCGCTGAAACATCATAGTGCGATTGGTCCGACGCGTCAGAGAATGCTGTGGAAAATAAAACATTGTTGAGTGGCATTGTAAAATGGACAATAGACAAAGAACATCTACAGAAAAATAATAATATTGCAACCGTCATCCACCTGGTATCTACATTGGATTCTCTGTTGCATCCCTATGACTAATATTGTTCTATCAATCTTAGCACAGTCCATGATCCAATAATTATTCTCAAAAGCATCTCCTACACTTAAACATTGTCAGCGAACACTACCCAAATGCTTCTTTCTGGTCAGATCTTTCCTTGAACTTCATAACTGTGTAATTCATTGCCTGCTAAATGCTTTTCTCTTGCGTATTGCGAGTACTCAACGGATACGAGAGCAAAGAAAGCAATCTTTTCAGTGTATATCACGGTATCAGCATCTATTCTCATCAGCTAACAAAATACGAGGCATCAATCAACTTCAATATTCGCACAACTGTCTCTTATCCATGTCAAGATTTCAACACTGGACGGTTGTTCAAAACACACCAACATGTATGATTGTCATACTTTCAATTTCAACTTTACGAATACCTTTTCTATCAATTTATCTTCTTGCTTTATTGCTAACCATCCAGTTAATAAATATATATTATCTTCGCATAGTCAACCCAAACTTCAAAAGTAATGTCACTGAACGAAGAGCAAGCATTTTCTCCTCAATAATCTAGATCGCCCTCCTTAGATGCATGGACATACAAATAAAAGATGTTCTACATCAGTGAGACCTCTTTCATAGCAAATCCCTCCCGCCAACTGGTATTAAAACACTACATTTAATTGAAAAAAGGATGATTCATATATCTATAAGTATTTAAGTATGAACCAGGGATTTTTACGGATACTACTCAGTTAGTCATGTTTGCATGATAAGGTACCTGTTCCTGGTCAACATCAAACTTAAAGAATGGAACCTTAATACCTACGATTTTAATACATTTTTTCTTAACAATAGCTACGGTTTTGAAGGGGTAACCGTGTTAAGGGTCAGGCTCAAATTTTGGAGTTCAAGGGGTAGAAATTAATAATAACATCCTAATGATATTTTCTCTTTAACAGACATCTGGAAATGTGGATACAATTATCAAAAATGGCTTACATCACACCTGGGTGGTATTAAACTTTTGCTCAGTTGTATATGTTTACAATTTTGAACATGGCGAAGAGGCATGCAACTGAGAGTTCTACTTCCTCATGTGCTGATTTAAACAGGAGCGAAATTGTGGTACCATCATGGGTGAGGGGTTATCGTGACTATAAAGACATCTGGAAAATTGAGATTTGCGAAGTCATGGACTTGCAGCAAGAGCCGAAAGAGTTGTGAAAAATGGAGAGGTAGTTGGCCATATACCATGATCACTAGCAAGCACAAAGCAAGAGACAGGGATTGTTTGTCATTTACTAAAGCAAACAGGATATGCAGCATATGTGAGGATTGTTGGAAAAGCTATAAACTGAGGTGGTGGATACGGCGTGGAGGTTCCTTGCATTTACAGATTTACAGGACAAGAGAAATATGTTAAGCTTCTGAAAAGCCTACTGGATACTGCTAATCTCTCTGTGAGGGCCACCCGCCAAACAGACGGAAGTCTGAAATCAAAATGAACAAAAGAGCACGAAGCAAGAGGAAAGCAAAGAAGAAAGAGGAAAGAAAAGAAGCAAACTACTTTAGTAATGTAAAGTTCTGTCGTAAAACGAATGAGATTATTTTGATTTTCTTACAGTTTTGCTAAATACAAATGACCATATCAACGGGGTAAAATCTTGCTGCTTGGGAACGTAAAATGTGGTCATTGGCCGTATTAACATAGTTTCTTACGAGACAATGTAAGGTCTCTTTTCTGGGCCAAACAAATGTGGCTGTAATAATGAGGTGGCCGTATTAAGAAAGTGGCCATAATATGGGGTTCCACCGTACTTATTGTCTGAGGAACATACATTAAAAATACATCAAATGTGGCAAATCATAAACAATAGCACTCTTGCCTAGAGACATGGAGCAAACAATCTGCAATGTGGCTGCATGACGAGTTACTGAAAATTGTTTTAATGAATGTGTGATCTATTGAAAACCATGTTTGAACTGCAACAAAACTGACCTAGAAGAATATCAGTTGTCTCTAGGTTCATATAAGATCCCTTCACTGTTCACTTCAAATTCGAAGTAAAAAACGGGCATATTCACCAATCTGCCATGATATGAATCATTATAGCACACAACACGGGTTGGAAACAAGGAACTGCAAGCAACCATATGTAAGCAGAGAGTGCATCATGAGGCAAGAGTTCACAGGTAAAAAATGTGTTATCAAAATACCAAAAGGGACTTTGCAGTACATTAATACACACAAAAGCAGACATTTATTGGCAAACAAAATTTAAGAGTTGTAATTTCATTTCAGATACACTCAAGCTCAGTGTTGATTTTCTTCTGAGCATTGCTAGTTTATAATGAAACAAAACTGGTTGAACTTGTCAAACAGTACCACATGCTGAAATTAATGCATATATTCTGCTCAATGCACAACATAGACATTTATTCAAGATACATTTATACTTTTACTATAAAAAGATTGATAAACACACAAGGATATCACATGAAAAATAGGATTACAGGACTAAATTAAATATATGGAGATGAAAAATGAGAAATTCCAATCAAACCGAGCTTCTTAACCAAGTACCTACTATCCTTTCTATTGCTCACAACAGCTGTCATCCACAAGTTACTTACACGAATTTAGCAGACAGGTGCTGTCTGGTCAAGTCATTGACCACAAGCAGTTTGTATCCAAGTAAGCTGTCAGGAAAATCATCCAGCATTGTAATTTTTAGAGATCAATCACTGTGACAAACAATTCTTGACTGCTAATTTAAGAATTTACTCTGATTTTTATACATACTACCTGGAAATTATTCTGCCCAAGTACTCTGGAACAGCTAGTAACTTTGATCCTTCTGTCCAAGGTGAGAATATACTCTGGGCTCTGTCCACAGTCGGCGGTGCTACCCAGCACCAGCGTTAACTGACTATAAAAAATGTTTTCCTGCTTAATTTTTGTTATTTTTACCAATATAAATCAGTCTAAAAGCAATGACCAATGTTTTAAATTTATAAGACATGTTTCGGATTTTCTTAATCCATCTTCAGTTA